>JAKTOZ010000014.1:0-273926 GCA_030557345.1 Petasospora maritima
TTAGCGTCTGTTCTTTACACACAGACCGTGAACGCTGGACATTATCCTTTGATTGCCTCTTTGAGAAGAACAGAAAAAAGGAGTTATTCTACCACAGTTCGTTACGGAGGTCGTTCCCCACAGCCTATTGTTTTCAACTCACCATACCGCATAGCCACAATCCACAGATCAACTTTGTGCACAGCTGACCATCACAGTAACAATACGCAAATCACATCGAAGACTCTCAACTCCTGGCAGGTTCTCATCCACATAAATCACTGTATTTGAATGGTCCAAACATCCCTGTCCCATTTGTAACAGTCACACGAGTCACTAAGGAAGACACCCACATCGATACATACACCACAGAACCACAATGTCAAGCTCTTTCTGGAGGTTTGGTAACGGCTACAGTGATGTGTCGTCCATCAACACACTGCTTGAGAAGGGCTTTGTCGATAAGCAAGAGACTTTGAGCAAACAGAGGACGAATTCTACATCAACGTCATCTGGCTCTACCGACTCTGAAGAGGCACAGAGAAACCCTGACGAGACAATAGAAGAAGAAGAGAGTGACTATTCGCCAAACCTTGACATTCTTGGCCAACTTCTGGATGAGCAAGACATCTTGGATGAACTTGCTGCTTCTAACTTGAAGCTCATTGAATACTTAAGGCACAGAGAGGTTCTTGACCAGCTCATCACATACATCATCACAGATGAGAGCGAAACCACAGAAGAGGAGCCAGTCACTAAAGAAGCTGCTGAAGAACAAGCACAAAAGCCAGAGAGCGCAAATGATGACAAGAGTTCCACCACTTCCAGCTCTGACTCTGATGATATGAACAACTTGGATCAACCAGAGACACCCGAAGAGACTCACTCCAGAAGAGCCCAAGTTGCTGCTGAGATTCTCAGCTCTGACTCGTGGTCTCTGACAGACTCTTTCATGGACAACCATGACTTGCTGGGTAAGCTTTGGAGTGTCTTGGATAAAGATTGTCCGCTATCCATGGTTCTCTCCACATATTTCATGAAGATTAACGAACACTTGTTGGATATGAAGATTGATGAAATGCTCACTTTCTTGCTCAACCAGACAAACATTGTGGACAGATTCATCAAACACATTGATAACCCACCACTCATGGACTTTTTGTTGAAGGTCATCAGTACAGATAAGGCTGACAGTCCAACTGGTATCATTGAGTGTTTGAAAGAACAAGGGTTGATCTCTAAACTGATTGATTTCCTACATCCAGAGACCAATCCAAGTATCCAATCAGCTGCTGGTGATTTCATCAAGGCTTTTGTCACAATCAGTGCTAACTCTAACGCTGATAACTCCACTATTGGTCCTAATGAACTGACAAGAGAATTGGTCTCCGAGCCAATGATGGAGAAGCTTTGCAAACTTATGCTCAATGGAGGTACAAGTTTGGCCAACGGTGTTGGTATCATCATTGAGATTATCAGAAAGAACAACTCAGATTATGATTTTGTGCCAGTGCTGTTCATTACCATTGAGTCGCATCCTCCTTCACCAAGGGATCCTATTTATCTTGGTCACTTGATCAGAGTCTTCTCCAGTCACATCCCAGATTTTGCCAAAATGTTGGAAGACACCAAATTACCAGATTTGGAGACTCCATTTGGTACCATTGAACCATTGGGTTTCGAAAGATTTAAGATTTGTGAGTTAATTGCTGAGCTCTTGCATTGCTCTAATATGGGTCTCTTGAATGACGAGTCTGGTGAAGATATTGTCCGCGAGAGAGATGTTGAAAGAGAACGAACCATTGCATTGGAGAAACAAGAGAGGGCTGAGGAATTTGAAGTTGATGCTGATATCTCCAGAGATGTCAACACTTTGAGTCTTGAAAACAAGGAGGAAGGGAGTGAAGATTCCGATAAGACCGAAGAAGCCACCAGTGACAAGTTCGAAGACTCTAGCGACACTGCAGATGAGACAGCTGAATCAAAGGGTGCTACGTTGGAATCTGAACCAGATTCTGATGCTGATGCCTCTGAAGCTGAGACTACTCTGGAGATCCATTATGACGAAAACGAAATTGTCTTGCGTAAAAATCCTGTTATCGGTGATTTGCTCAAGATTTCTCTTGCTGATAATCGTGTTATCTTGATCATCTTGAAAATGTTCTTCCGCTTCCCATGGAATAATTTCTTGCATAATGTTGTCTTTGATATTGTCCAGCAGATCTTGAATGGCTCTATGGAGATTGGCTACAACAAGTATTTAGCCATTGATTTGTTTGGTCGTGGCGAGATTACCAAGTTGATCATTGACGGTCAAGAGAAATGTGAGTCCTATGAACAAGAGAATGGTTTGAGATTGGGTTACATGGGTCATTTGACTTTGATTGCTGAGGAAGTTGTCAAGTTCACTGCTCTTTATCCACCAGAGACTTTCCATGACGTTGTATATGAGGCTGCTTCTACACCAGAGTGGACTCTTTACGTCACCAAGACTTTGGTTGAAACTAGAGAGAAGTACAATGCTCTTCTCGGTGGTGAAGTTCAGAGTGAGGGCCAAGAAGATGAAGAAGGAAGAGAACTTGTTTTGGACCCAAATGTCGATCATGACTTGATCCCTTCGTCCCTTGAAGAAGATCACGATGACCAAGGTGGTGATGACGCTGAAGGAGACCAGTTCTCTCGTTACATGTCTCAGCAAATGACCAATGGTCTCCCAGATAAGTTTGGCTCTTCTGATGAGGATGAGGATGAAGAAGACGACAACTTCCATGGACATAAGATGTACTCTGGAAATGAGTACTTCCATATCGATGACGATGATGATGACTACGTTGACCCTAACGATGATGGCCAGTCTTATACCAAGAAAGACCATCCACTGTACCATGACATGCTCTCTCCAACAACCGAGAGACCACCTTTTGATGATGATGAGGATGAGCAATCATCCAGTGATGACGATGAGGAGGATGTCGAGCAAGATGAGAATGGAGGCACGAGTGGTCTCACGAGAAGCAAGAGCTCCGGTGAATTGAACTGGGATGAAGAAGAGCAGAACCGACTCATTAACATGGCCAACTTTATCAAGTCGCACAGCCACTCGCCATCTTCTGAAGAGAAGCACTAAGCATTTATGAGTGATGATTTCACGTTCTGTTTTCTACACCTTGTTTCCGCCCTCTGTTTTTTGTCCCTTACACACTCTTGTCTCTTACATATAGAACTCTCCCCACGCTGTTTGTTACACGATCTAATTATTCCATATTCCTTTCATGGTGACTGTAGCCCCTTTTCAGTTGGCAGCGGATCTTCCAAGTCCAACAGTCCACGCTAAAAAAACGCGAACAATCCAACCGCATGTTCTTCCATCAACACCAACAAAGAGGAGCAACAGGGGCCGTCCAGCAATACAAAGACCGCGATGTCCGACGTCAAGACCCCCGAGAAGCCTCTCAAGAGGGCCGACAGACCTTCCACGAAGAAGATGCTCGCCAGGTACAACAACACCTCGGCTCTTCTCTGGTCTATCATCTTCTTCAACACCGTCTTCCTCTCCGTCGCAATGGGCCAACCGGACCTCTTCCAGACAACACACAGACTCGTGCTCATCATCCAGTCGTTGGCCTTGTTCGAAGTGTACAACTCCATCGTCGGAAACGTCAGATCTCCTGTTATGACCACTGCCATGCAAGTAGCATCCAGATTGCTCGTTGTCTGGGGTATCTTCTACCTGTTGCCAAACTCTCCAGCCAACAGCCATTGGGTCTACATTTCTCTTTGTCTCGCCTGGTCCATCACTGAGATTGTCAGATACTTCTTCTACGCACAAAGCATTGTCACCAATGGTAACCCACCAAAGTTGTTGACAATTCTCAGATACAACTTGTTCTTCGTGCTGTACCCACTCGGTGTTGGAAGTGAACTGACGATGCTCTACTTGTCTCTCGATGAGGCTGCTGCCGTGGTTGGAGTATGGTACAAGTACTTCTTGATCTTTGCTATGTTGTCATACGCACCAGGCTTCCCAGTGCTCTTTGGTCACATGTTGAAACAGAGAAAGAAAGTCATGAAGTCTTTGAAGGAGGACGCTAAGGCTGATACTAAGAAGACCCAGTGATCTGAAAGTCTCCAATCAGAAACACAAACACCTGAATATCAATCTCCAAATACAATTGAAAGGAACCAGCGGATACGTAGAACCTATGCACCTCTCACTTATCCCCTCATGTCTCTGTGTGTTGTGTGTAGCAGGCAACTAAGACCGCTGATCCGGATGTTCCCCTGAGGTTAAAATTAATACATCTTTCAGCTTCACTTAAACCACCCATAACAGCGTTGAATACTCAAGTCTTGGACACCGTATCAGTATGCGTTTCGCTCTTATCATTGCCTCTCTGGCTGCCATAGCGCACTCGGCTACCCAACAATACTGTACTGGGTTTGAGGGTCCGTTTGGTGGGTTTACCCCCTCAATGAAAGTTACTTCACAGTATGCAAACACTTCAGTCCTTGTATTCCATCTATTTGATCTGCTGGACAAACATAGATATACTGTGGACCTCGACGTGCTTGTTGCTCTTCCAGAAGACGTCTTCGAAGCTACTGGTGTGTGCGGAGAAGACACTACCCCAGGAGTCCTATTTGATGTTGAATCAGTTCTCAACGCTACCAGAGAATTTGAGGTGAAAAATGTTCTCCTTTCCGCAGAGGAAAGTGTTGAGTATGACATTCCTTCGGGTGGTATATACTGTGCCTTTGTCCACCAGGAGACCGACTTTGAAGAGGTGGAAGGTCGAGTTTGAGACGAAGCATCTCTACGGATATGGAGCCATGACGTCCCATTATGTCTACAAGCTGCTCTTCGTAATTCTCTTCTGGCTGTGGTTTGTGTTCCCATATACACGCCAAACTTTCCCCAATATGCACGGTATCCATTGGCATGAAGGCCTTCTGAATATGTTGATGTACGGGCTCTTGGGAAAGCTGACAAGAGGTTCATTGAAGCTGATGCACACCTTGTACTGGAAGATGTTTGGTGACATCAGACCTATCGGTTACCAACCAAGTTTGGTGGTCTTCAACAAGTGGATTTTGATCGACCACTTCTTATCACTTCTCACCACAACTGCCATGTATCGCATCCTAACCGGAGCATTGCTCTTTAAGAAAGGAGAGGATTTCACGGAATACAATACGCCACCATTCACTGGCGGTTTTATTGAGGGGTTCTTCATGACAGGCCCTATTATGCCAATTGTGTTTGGCATAATCCAGTGGCTCCCGCTTGTGTTCTCTGACTCGGCCTTCATACAGATGTTAATTGGTGACTTGTGTTCGGCATACTTTGCCATGGGATGGTGCTTCGTGTCTATCATCACAGTTGTCTCTTTCATGAAGCCTGCAGGCGGAATGGCAGAGAAGGCAGACTGCACAACGCCTAAGACTCAGAAATGGGCGTGGATTTGTCTGATAGTGCATATTCTTGTTTTTCTGCTACTTTGGTTTGGTACGTGGGGCATATCTGTGGCTTTCGATTATAATTTGAAGTACGGTGTCAAGCGTGAGCGTGTTGTGATGTTCAAACTGGGGGACGTAAGAGATAGCTATCTGCACATGTTGACCGTCAATTACATCTGGAACTTGGTATCCTCCTTTGTGCGTTCAGCATTTTGATAAAGAGTCTATTTTGATAAACGTGCGGCGTGTAGAAGGTATAAGTTCAACTAGATATCGGGAGAGTTGGTGAGTTTCCTCTTTCGGCATTTAAATTCTTTTTCTTCCTCCGTGAAAAAAGTTGAGCGTTCAACTTCAACGCTGAGATCAGTGCTCAGTTGGCTCTTCTGGACCGATAATACAAACACAATATCCACTTCATACAATGTTCTCCCGCACATTTGGAAGACTTGCGCTGAGTCAATCGGCCAGACCTTTTGTCGCCGTCCCAAGAGTCGCCTTGACGCTACCACGCGCATTCTCTGCATCATCGCTCAAGTTCAACCAGCAGCCAGCGGCTACAACCACACCTACCAGCACAACATCTGAGATCAAGACCACATTAGCACAGTCTATTCCAGACCTCACACCACTCAAACTCGAGGGTGACCTTTACGCCGTTGTCAAGGTGCACAGCAACCCATTCTTGGTGACCGTCGGTGACAAGATGGTGCTCCCATTCAACTTGAAGACCGCCTCTGTCGGCGACGTGCTGAACTTCCACGACGTCAGCACCATCGGCAGTCGTAACTACACGTACACTGACTCTGCTATTGACCCATCTGTGTACTCCATCAAGGCTGTTGTCCTCGAGAAGACCAAGTTGCCTATGAAGGTCAGAGAGGTGACAAAGAGAAGACAGAGAAAGGTCAGACACGCCATCTCCAAGCCACACAGAACGATATTGAGAGTCACTGAGATCAAGTTGAACTGATCTGGAACAAAAAGATTACATTGGTTGAACCACTTTGGTGTATGGCCTGTTATGCTTGAATAGAGGGCTGTGTACATATCAAATACACCTTGGAGGTTTATGTGAATTTGTAAAGCTTTGTAGAGAATTTTAACTCTGATCTTGAATGTGGTCCATTGTCTAGACCCTTTTGTTCCACTAAATTTCGAGTTACTCAAAGAAGAAACCTGAGACTACGTCATTTCGTGTGGTGATACCCGCGCTTCGATGAAAGTCATGTCAACAAACAGTAGAGGATCTCTTTAAATACAGAGCGGCAACTCATAAAAACACAGGCAAACAGGTCAACTCCTATTTAGCACAGAGGCCCACTGCTCACCAGGATGTCCTCCAAGAAGTACGACGATGCCGCCAAGCGGGGGAGCGACAGCATACCCGACTTCCTCATCAACTCGGTGCCTTACATCAACCACAACATGAAGAAGATATCCGTCGACACCATCAACCCGTACCTCCCGGCGGACCAGATACGGAAGTTCTCCAACTCCAGCACCAAGTCAGAGGAGCCGCCCAGAATGGCACACCACGGCGATCGCTCAGTGGCCAGCGACGGCGACACGTCGAAGTTCTCCTTCGAGGCGCTGTCTTCTCGCAACAGTCCGGCCAAGTCGCCCAGCAACACCCCGTCAAAGGCGCTCCCATCAGCACTTCCCGGCCACTCGTCCGTGAGTCCAGTGTATGACCGGAGTCACATGGCAGACACCACCGCGGGCTCATCGTCCTTCCACACGGCTCCCTCGGACAGCCCGCTCGCCGCCAACAGAAGTGCTCTACTCTCCGAGCTGACGCCCAACAAAGTGACGTTCCCACCACAGAGGAAGTCTCCGAAGATACCACTGACGATCGAGACACGTGATATTGAAGTCGTTCCATCGTTGTACACATCAACACCAAGCAAGACCGCATCAACACCAAGCAGGTCCGCCAATGTCAGCTACAACGACACCTCACGAGAGTTCAGCTTCTTCAATACCAGCGCCATTGGAGCAGAGAGTCCACCGAGCTCGTCTATGACCAAGTCAGCACCGACAGAGAAGGCCCCCATCATCAAGACCACACAACACAGCAGGCAGTCCTCGATTTCCTGGGAGGTTCACATTCCAGAAGAATGGACCATCGAGAGAGTGCTCTATTGGCTCGAAGTCAATCAGTTCAACGAGTCCTGGCCTAAGTGCTTCAGGAAGCATGCACTCGTTGGTCACAAGTTCTTGGAATTGACCAGTTATCAGACATTGAAGGCTTACAAGAATGAACTTGACACTTCCAATGACTCCACTCAGTCACGCTTCATCCACTTGTTGAGAAAGACGTTGGACAGACCACTCTCTACAAACACCATCACTTCTCACCCGGACATTGGCAGTGTTTCTTCTTTTGATAGTGTTGATTCAAGTCCTGAGAACAGTGACATCAAGAACCATGGAAGATCGTCATCGGATACAGGCCCACCTCACAGAGAGAAACTGGCTCCTATTCGTTCTGCTCCAACATTTGAAGAACCAGCTGTGGAGAGTATAAGGCCAAGCGCTACCAATCAGTCCACAATGAGAAGATCAAATGTCATGAAAAGACCGATGTCCACCATCGAGGGTTCTTCCAAGAATGCCTGGCCAAGCTCTCCAATCTCCCCAGCCACACAGCAAGGCTTCTTCAGAAGACACACAAAATCCAACTCCAACTCATCAGAGTCATCACTCTTCACATCCTTGTTCTCATCCAGCTCACCTCATCTCCCACAGTCCCAAGACGAGAAGAAACATGTCAAGAAGGATAGCAACGAACATAAGAATGGTATATTGGGAAAGTTTGGGCTAAGATCAGGTACCCGTTCATCGCGTACCAGGGAATCGTCTCTTGATTCGCCAGTGAGTCCAGTTCCATCAAATCCAAAGAGGCCAGGAAGTGCAACTGGTGGTCGTTCTCTTGAGAGCAAATCGAGCTTTGACAGTAAGAAAAGTGTTGACCTCAGGCGTTCCTCAGAGACAAGAAAGAGCTCCAGTGGTTCAAGACTTGAAGAAGTCATTCCGCCGTTCATCATTGATCGCAAGTTCCAGCCAGTGCCAGAGAACAAGAACTCTGACAAGTACATTCTTGCAACATTGGATAATGAGAGCTTCAGGCCAGTCAATATTGGGCAGTGTAAGAACAAGGATGATCTGAGAAAAGTGTTGCTTGAATCTTTGGCCCCAAAATCCTCTGACATTACTATCCATTTGACTGACTTTGGTTGTGCCATTGGTGAATCATTGGATGAGGAGACACTTGACCGGATTGTGAGTAATAACTTCAATCATTGCAGTGGTAAATTCTTGATCACATCCACTGATACTCTATCTACTATCACCAGTTCATCCGTTGCCAGCACATCGGATCTCCACTCCTTCGATAGCAAAGAAGATAAAGTGTACCCAAATACCCCACAACAATACTATGAAAGCACTATTATGAAGTCTCCAGGGATTGACTATATGAACTTCAAGGATCATCAAAATGAACAGGCTTCACTTGCTGCCCCAAGTGTTGGTTCGATCAGTGAAATATCAAAGAGCGAAATGTCCAGGAGCACACCAGATCTACATGGTCCACCATTCACACTCCCATCTACTGCTTCTACATTCAGATACCAGCGTCCACCTCCAAAACAGATCAGTCAGCCAAATATCCCAAGCACGTTCAGAATTGTCAGACCAACAGAGAAAGGTGTCATCAACTTCGATAAGAGAAGAGATTCTCCATATGGTGATCAACCAGGTCTCATTGCCAGAAGAAGTGCACCACCCCCACCGAAGTCCAAAAGCACAGAAGCCAGACCAGCTCTTAACAGAAGTGCAGACTCAAAAGCATCATTATTTTCCACATTGGAACCAGTACAGGAGTCCAAGAGCCAAGAAGGTACATTCATCAGCTCATATACCCCAGGATCCAGTAACACTCTTGTTCCAGAGCCTTATAAAGGTGGATCTGTCTCTCCAGGTGAGCGCAAGAGCTTCGACTACACTGACAACACTACTGTCAAACAGAGTCGTTCTGCTGCTATTCAAAGATCGTTGTCAAGATCTGTTTCGAGATCTTACTCTACCAGAACAGTTGACAAATTCAAAGAGAATGTCATCTCCTTCGATGATGCTCCAGCACTAGATGAAACAGATGATGATTCGGATGAAGACTTCTGGGCCAAGGTACCATCTGATGTCAAGAGTGAGAGTGATGCTTCCATTTCAGAGATGATTGTGAGACCAGCTCCAGAAGTGTTGTATGACAACTTGGAGAAGTTCTTCCCCAATGCTGATTTGGACCAACCCGTGGTGGATATGAGTTCACCTCCGGCATCGCCATTGAATGACAAACAGGTACAGCAGAAGCCAAGACTGAAGAGAGTTGTCAGTAGCAGTACTGATGGGATTGAAAAATTGAACAAACCACAGAGAATGAAGACTATCCGTGCTGTTGCCAGAGAGGCCGGTGAGGCCCGAAAGAGGGACGTTTATACGAACAAGGCATCCCCTGGTCTGTTGAGAAGACAGAGTACAAAGATGTGGGGTCGTAAGGTTGTTGAAGTGAAGCCAAATCAGAGACACTTCATCAGCAAATTGAGAAAGGACAAGAATGACGACATCAAGGAGTTTTCTTGGATCAAGGGTGAATTGATTGGTAAGGGTACTTTTGGTAACGTTTACTTGGCTCTCAACGTCACTACCGGTGAGATGATTGCCGTTAAGCAGGTTCGTGTTCCAGCTGAGAGTGAAATGTCACCACGTATCAGAGATGTTATTGAAGCTCTTCAGTCCGAGGTCGATACATTGAAGGATCTTGATCATTTGAACATCGTTCAGTATCTTGGATTTGAGAATAGAGAGAAGGAGTACAGTTTATTCCTGGAATATGTTGCTGGTGGATCCGTTGCTTCGTGCTTGAGACTTCATGGTAAGTTTGAGGAGTCATTGATTAGGTTCCTGACTACGCAAGTTGTTTCAGGCCTTTCATATTTGCACTCCAGAGGAATCTTGCATCGTGATATGAAGGCTGATAACCTCTTGCTTGATCTGGATGGAGTCTGCAAGATTTCCGACTTTGGTATCTCCAAGAAGTCCAATGACATCTACACAAACGATGTTGGTATGTCGATGCAAGGTACGATCTTCTGGATGGCACCTGAAGTTGTCAACAGTGACGGTGCTGGATACAGTGCCAAGGTTGATATTTGGTCTTTGGGTTGTGTTGTTCTTGAGATGTTCGCTGGTCGTCGTCCATGGTCCAATCTGGAAGCCATCCCTGCCATGTTGAAGATTGGTAAGTCTAAGGCTGCACCACCTATCCCAGAAGATACACTGCCATTGGTATCGATGGAAGGAAGAAGCTTTTTGGATTCTTGCTTTGTGACTGATGCGACACAGAGACCAACAGCACAACAGTTGTACCGTGATGCTTTCTGTAAAGTTGACTCTAGATTCTCTTTCGCCAACACAAGACTGGCACAGTTGATCAAGTCCAATGAGAAGACATTCACTGTGACATGAACAGTCATATGAACATTTTTGCACTTTTGTGAACCATGCATCCCCAGCTCGTGGTATCAATACTATTAAACGTTCTAGAAGTACCCATTATGTGTAGTGATGATTCACGGGACTAGTTATACAACTCCAAAGTTCAGAGTCGCTGATGAAGAAGATCGATATATTCTATGACGTCATACAATTCCTACTCTAAATTCTCAGTTGAAGTTGCGGGTTCGAACCCGACCGCTGTGTTAATTCAAAGATTTATTTTTGCATTGATTTGAGATATGTAGCTACGTTAGTAAAAGTAGTGCTAACATACGAATCGTTCCATTCACATCATATGATTTCGTAATATATCAATAGACCATGAATGTATAGATACCGAAGATCCTTCTGAGCTCATGAATTGGCTGAATGTCCACTCTCTTTAGAAGTCTCAACGCGTTCCAGTTCATTTTCAATGTCTTCCAATCTGTCTTCAATGTTCTTTTCCACTTTGGTAAAAAGGAGGTATAAGAGATAGTCCGGTTCACTGATTGGGAAACGTAACGGAGATGTTTCACAGATCCAAAACCATCCCGCTGGGTCTGATTTGGTAAGTGAGTGATTGTCTTCGAGTATTTCAATGTCCAGAAGATTCAAAACAGCATCCCATTCATCAAATGTGTACTTCTTCTTTGGACTGTCCTTCGATTCTGTCATGAATTTCTTGAGGTTATCCATGATGTCTCTTGAATTCATCAATCTTTGTCGTCTTGGGTCATTCAACTTGGCTTCTTCGAGAATCTCCTCCGGGGACCGTTCTTCTTCTTCATCAATATCATCGGAGGACTTTGGTGAAAAGATATTCTGGGCCTGCAGTTCTTCATCTGGGACAGCTACGGTATTGGAACCAAGAATCTTCTCGAGCAGCTTACCAGTACGGCCTTCAACTGCCAGTTCGTAGACAGTGTCACCAACAGATGAGATCAACGCAGTCATTAACGGAACAGCACCAAGAGACCAGAGAACAAAAACTGGTCTTCCAGCAGCTGATGCTGGGGCAAAATCACCGTAACCAATTGTTATCAAGCAGAGGAAGCAGAAATACACAGAGTCGAAATAGTTCCAACCTTCTGTGAAGTGGAAGATCAAAGCACCAAGGAGCCAGAAGGCGATGAAAAGGCCAATAGTGACGATGATGCTGATGCGCCCTCTGTGAACACGTGCGTCTCTTCTGATGGATCTCATAAGGTCGAATCCTTCTTCTGATGTAAGTGAGATGTTCTCATCCTTGACTCTTTTGAAGATCTTCTTACGATGTTCTTCAACCTGGTTCCAAAAGAGCACCGGTGCTGACATAGAGTTGATTGTAGATCTGATCATGGCAATAATCAAACCCAATATGATGATTCCAGATAGGGAGAACACTAGGCACATGGCCTTTGCTGCGTTTGTGTTTGGAAGGATGTCACCAAGGCCAATGGTTAAGAGAGAGATGCAGCAGTAGTACATTGCGTCACCAAAGGAGAGGCCGATTAACTTGGAGAACATTCCTGAGCCCCATAAAAACCACACAGAGAGCAGAAATGTATAGAAGATTAAACCTCTTTCAGATTCTTCCAGGTTGAAGTCTGGTGGATATTTCCCAAGCAAGTAGCCTGAGAAGTTGAGAAGACAAGTTGACGCACACATGAAGTACAAGAGCGTGGTCAAGACTGCGAACCAGAAGCCTTCTGTTCGTACAAACTGGTCTGTCTCGTAGTATATGCTGTCGGCAACAAGGATCCCGGACAAGAGGATGGAGAAGGCAGCGAAGAACATGGAGATGGATATGATTTGTGAGACGATGTATGTCAATCGCCTGCTGTAGTTCAAAACCAAGCTGATGTTGGCCAATGCACCAAGAGCCAATGAGACCGAGTTTAAGACGAGTATCTGGTGTGCATCATCGTGGTAGACTCCCTCCGATGTCATCCGCCACTTGGTGATGAGGGCGGCGATGCTCATCATTGTGGTGATGGGTGAGAAACAGGCGGTGACGATGGGCAGGTAACTCGACACAACAAACCAGAATGCAAACGAGTGCGTTCCGACTTCGACAGTGAGATCCGATACTTTGTTCTGCTCGATTCGGAGCGCCACCTGTGGGATCTCAGATATGTTCGACGGTCTGTGCGAGAGTGTGAAAGTGCTTCCCGTGTCCCGCCTACTCATCGACTGGGCATTCCGCAGGTCTGACCGCGGCGGGTATATCGGTGTTGCGTATGTGACGGTGGCTGGCCGCGTGGGTGGTGGAATGGATGACAGAGGGTCGTCGTCTTGCATTGTTTTGGTGATGGAGCCGTTGTTGCGATGAGGGCGGCTAATTGGCTGCTGGTATCTTCCTGTTTTGTTTTGCTTCAGGTTTCGCGGGCCTCTTGACACATCCGGCGGAACTCCGGGGTAAATGGAATTGGTACCGGCTGTTTAGCCTTGACTCTTGTTTTATTTGCGTCCTTTGTTTCAGAAGGTGCACCTCTGTCGCTGATGATTCTGCTATGGCGGTGCCTCTGAGGCTGTCCCTGTCTCTGCTGTGCTTAAGCGGTTCCCCGCAGGAGCGTCTTGGCTGGATGCTGGATACACTGTCTCGGCCAATAGTATGTCTATTAATGAATCCCCTGGGTCGACTAGTCCTAGCTCAAGGTCATTACTAAATGAGCACAATATAACCATTCCGAGGAAGAAGAGAAACAGGAACCATACAGCCCATGCGGTAGAACCCCAACTGCCACCAGTGGACTCTTCGGCACGCTCAATAAGGTGAAGGGGAGGCATTACTTTGGTCGACTGATGAAGTGTTTTTTGATCTGTCTGTGTGTGCATATGGTTGCTTGAGTCGTAGTATGTCGGTGATGGTACCGAGGTGGCGTATGTCTTCTAGACTGCTGTGAAAGTTGAAGAAACTCTCACGTATTAGTCTTGATCTTAAAGCACTCACGTCTGATAGCCATGATCGGTTATCTCCGTCATGATAATCGATACTGATCTGCGCGTTCTGATAAAAACACTTCACCACTAGTAGGCTACAGCACTCTCCAAGAATAACACAATCTTCCATTATCATTATCCATTATCAGACTCTTCTTCTCTTCATACCCAGTGACTTTTTCTTGACAACAGGTTTCACAGGGTCAATGTTAACGACCTCTCTCATCACCACAACGTCACTGGAGTTCCTCACCGTAGGCCTTATTGAACTCAAGCCATTGCGTTCTGTGCTTGGTGCATTTAGACGCCCCACTGTGTACTTGGTTTGTGGCTGTACTCGTGGTATCAATGATCCTGGCTTTCTTCCAAGGCGATGTCCAGGTGATGACTGTGGTTTGGGATCTGTGTCTGTCACAGTCAATGGCTTTGCTTGATTGACTTTGTGTACATGAGGTACTTGTTTCGGTGCATATTGTGGTCCCTTTGGTAAGGACGGTTCATCCTTGTAAGAATCTCGGCCACTGGCGTATTTGAATCCACTTCCGGTTCCTGCGTATCTTCCTGAAAAGTCAGTATGATCACCATTTTCCATGGAACGCTCTCGAGAAAGGGTATCGTAGTACTTCTTGTGTTTGTCAATGATATCACCAGATGGTTCCTGAGTACCAGCAAGTTTGTAAAGGTCCTTGGTCTTTTCGCGAGATGTAAATGCTGATTGGGAAGGTGTAGATAACCTCTCTTTCCTCAATGGGTCCAAGAATTCTGACCTTTGGAACGAACTTGATGTGACATAAAGAAGGTGTTTGGCTCTGGTTGTAGACACATAAAACACACGACGATCTTCATTTGCGTTCTCCACGGGATCCGACTTGATATCATCAGTTCTTCCACTTGGGAACTGTCCATTGTTGAGGCCAACAACAAACACGACGGGCCACTCAAGACCCTTGGCAGAATGGATTGTTGATATAGCAATCTTGTCATCTGGGTCCTTATTTGACTCTTCTTCTGATACTTCTTCTGGGGAATAAATGTCAATAGAGTTCAGAAAATGTTCCAAGAAGGTCAGATCAGGAGTGGCATCATCGAGATCAATGGCATTAGCGTCTCCTTCCCCATCACCCTCAGGTTCAATCTCGAGTGGTTCTGGTGTGAATATCTCCAAGTGCTTTCTGACCTCATCAACGTTCTCTTTCCTCTCCTTGTCATCGCCTATAATCTTTTGAATCTGTGTAGACCCCAGGAAGAAGTCGAACAATTGAAGCACATTTTCTCTTTCTTCTCCTGTGCCCTTGAATGTTTCCGTCTCTTCAATCATCTTAACCAACATCTGGCAACTTGCTTTCGCCTTCGTAGTCATACCACTGATCTTCAGTTCACCAGCATATAGTCTCCTTAACACTTCAATGGGTTCGATACCTTCGTTGGCCATCTCCTCCATGATCGTAGTGATCCTCTTGACGGTGACATTGCCCACGCCTTCTCCCATACTGACCAAGGATCTCATTAGAGCACATCGATCTTGTCGACGAGCAAACACTTTGAGAAGGTCAATGATTGTCATGACTTCCTTCCTCTCCCAAAAGGCACGGCCCTTGACGACAGAATATGGTAGTCCCAAAGACGATAACTCCTTCTCAATGACTCTTGTCATGTAGTTGGCTCTTACAAGGACGGCGATGTCCTTTGCGTTGTATAACCCTGGCAATGACTTCAGAAATCTGATCTCCTTAGCGATGAACTGTGCCTCTTTGTAATCTGAACCAAACCCGAGACTGACCATAGGAAACCGCTGTTGATGTTGAGATCTGAGGTCTTTGTGGATCCTATCCTTCTGTTCCCTCATGAAGCATTCGCTGACATCCAAAACATCTTGTGTGGATCTGTAATTTTCTCTCAGTTGGATCATCTGGCACGAGGGGTACTGCTTCATGAGTTTCTTGAAGTTTTTGGCATTGGCACCACGGAATGCATAGATACTCTGGTCAACATCACCAACCACTGTCAAGTTATCTCGTGTATGCTTGTTCTGGGAGGAAAACAACTTAACAAGCTCCATCTGGATCGTGTTTGTGTCCTGGAATTCATCAACGAGGACATGACGAATGTTAGAGAGACAGCTGGATGATTGGAGTAGGCGGACGGTGTATATGAGGATGTCGTCAAAGTCAAGCATATTCATTCCTTGCATTCTTTTGTGCATCTCTTGATATATCTTCAGCAGTTCAGTGGAATGTTTTTCCTGTTTCTCGTAGTCCTCTGGCCAAAGTCCCTGTGACTTCAAGTGGGATATCTGGCGCTTGACCTTGGCGAGCACGAAGCCATCCTTGTCACTTCTGATGTCCCTTGCGACGTTGTTCTTCTCGTCTTCAAGCCTCAGTGAGTCCAGTTGAGGTTTCAAGTCTTCCAGAAACGCATCCAGAATGTCCGTGGTGTCCTTGGTACTTGCCACGAAGAACTTGTTGTCGAGGCCAACATCACCAGCGTAGCGCCTGAGGACTCTGATGCAAATGGAGTGGAAGGTCCCGATGAATAGACGGTCAAACGGCACAGAGCAGCCACTAAGCAGCTCCGCAAGCCTGTCCTTCATCTCCTTGGCGGCCTTCCTTGTGAACGTCGTGACAATGAGCTGCCACGGCTGGATCTTGTGGTGGACCAGCAGATACGCCACACGCGCTGTGAGCACCTTCGTCTTGCCTGTTCCCGGCCCAGCGACGATCTGGAGCTGCCCACGGTGAGAAGATGTGACTGCTCGCCGTTGCTCATCGTTGAGTCCCTGGAGAATGCGTCCCAGCACGGCGGTCTGGCTCATTGTGTGGTTTGCCGTGGCTTTTGTTGGTGGTTTGTTGGTGTTGATGGTTGCGGTGTTTTGATTTCGTTTCGCGCGTGGAGGAGCTCATCAAAAGTGGTGAAGTTGGGTAAATTGGGTGAAAAAGGAAGTTCTTGAAAGGGGATGGTAGGATTTTATGGTGCTTATACATCTATGTGGTCTATTTCTATTCATAGTTGAAAGATATAAATATATATCTATGCTGGATCTACTGCTATCATGGGGAATACCGCAAACATACTTCAGGCTATAGCACCTCCACAAGTGACCAACAATGTATTTTAGTGGCTCCATATGAAAGCCCTTTCTTTATTTTCTACTTTCACCACCTTAAATCATTGTATCCCCAATCAATATTTCCCGCAATCATCAAAAGTCTCCAAATCTCATCTTTTCTGATCTCCAAACGCGTCGTTCTTTTCAATCGCGTTTCTACGGTTACCAGCGACCACGGCTACAACTATGACAAGTCTAAATGTGTTAATTTATTCATGAACAGTTTACCAAGGGGTCTTCGGTACCTTCTCGCTCTGGTTCAGTAGTCAAAGAACTCATCTTCCTCCTCTTCAATATCAAACAACTTCATAGAGTTGTTGTAAGCATGCTCCATGACGATATCGACAGACTCTCCTCTCAGATTGGCAACAATCTCCACAATTTGTCCGACGTGAACTGGCTCGTTTCTTCCCTTGATCAAAGGTGAAGCCAACGTACCTGTTAATGTTCTTGTGGATGGCTCATACTTGGAGTACTGATCTTTCTTCAACAACGGGAATGGCAGCAGTGCATCCATCTTCATCGTCGTACTCTTCGTCAAAGCATCACGATAGTCGACAACCTTGACCAAGGAGGACTGTTTGGTCATCACTTGTGGATATACTTCGTTAGGATAAGCAGTCAAGTACTTATGACCAGCATGTGTCGGTCTGATCTCGCACCACGGAGCATCGGTCTCCACCATGATTCTATCCAACGGGATCTGTTTCACCACTTCCAAGTTCTCCTCGGTCTTGAGGGAGCATCCATTGACACCAATGTAGAATCCCAAGTCCAACAACTTCTTCAGTTCCTCAGATGTACCTGTGAAAGAGTGCACAACACCACCTTTTGTCAATTTGGGCAAGTATGGGGTGATGATCTCACAGAAGTCGTCATTGGCGGCTCTCATGTGTAAGAACAATGGCAAGTCGACTTCAACGGCAATATCCAACTGCATCTTGAAGTATTTTCTTTGGATGTCAGCTGGAGTGTAGTGCAATCTGTCATAATCCAAACCAATCTCACCAAATGCCTTGACGAATCCAGCTCTAGTACCACTGAGTGTCAACTCTTTCAAATCACTCATGTACTGCTGTTCGTTCTCCTCTGTGATCTCATTGACAGAGCACGGGTGTACACCAACGGTCGTGTACAAGTAGTCCGGCATAGCACTGGCAATGACCAACGTCTCTCTGCTTTCACTGAGCGATGAGCCTGTGAGGAGCATCCTGCGCACGTTGAATGTCTTTGCACGCAGCACAACGTCTTCTATGTCACCAGGGTGGCACTGGCGGCCGTGGTAGGAGCCATGGAACATCGGGTCGGTGAAGTTGACACCAATGTCAAAGAACTTTGGGCGAGCCATCTTGGAGGCGGAACTGGCCGTGTGATGGAGGAAGCGTCTGATAGGGAACAGTGTGTCTTGAGGCGGAGGGAGTCGGCGGGGAAGGGTGGCTCTATGTCTTAGAAGAAAACCACTGGTGCGACTGTCAGCCTTCTTTCAAAAGCAGCTGTGTGTGTTCTTGGTGCTTGAACGTGCGGGTATGGCACTATTTAAAAGCGGTCTCATGGCTCTCGAAATCGAAAGGGCCCCGGAGTTTCGCCAACAACCTGCATTCTGAATTCTGATTTTCCTGGTATGGGCCACACCAGCACCTCCTAAGACCCTGTTTTGTGCCAAACTCGGGTGTTTTGACGTGTAATCTGGGCACGATTCTCCGTGCTCGGAGAGCAGATCTGGGCGAGTTTGGGTCCCTGGTCGTCTATTACTGCCGAATCGGTCTAGCTCGAGATGGAGTTCCGCCATCCGGAGCAGCGGCTACACCTCTTTTCCCTCCAAGAGTACGCTTTGGCATATAGCTTGTGTTG
The DNA here is from genome assembly GCA_030557345.1 of Petasospora maritima. NCBI lineage: Eukaryota > Fungi > Ascomycota > Saccharomycetes > Phaffomycetales > Wickerhamomycetaceae > Petasospora > Petasospora maritima. The sequence goes on from JAKTOZ010000014.1 coordinate 18,854, forward strand.
TATATACACGATCCCCGGGGCTACTCACCCGGGGTTTAGCACCATCATAGCTTGATGAAGATGTTCTTGTAGTATAGAACGAGTCCAGCAGCAGCAATCCAGGCTGAATAGCACAGGAGCACAGCGATAGAAGTTCCAACAGATGCATCCAACGTGTTGATACTCATGTTTACCACTCCAGTGGAAACGTTGGCCAATAAGAACAGGATCATTCCGTTTGAGTTGATGGCATCGAGACTGACAGAGATGTTATCCTCGTACTCCTCGTTCTCATTACTCAGAAGAGTGTTCACCAAAGAATAGGCGACAAGAGATCCAACGTTGTATGTACAGATCCACAACACGTATGGTAAGTTGGCAAGTCGTCTGGACACGGTGTACTGGTGCTCCTTTGTTACAAAGTAAAACAGACCGCCATAGATGGCAAACCAAACAAGAAGTCCAGTAACTGGTGAGACCGTCGTAAGCTTGTCAAAGGTATTGAGCTTCTGTGTACGTTGCTTGACAATCGTCTCCTTGGAGGCTGGCTTGTACAAGTTGTTCTTGGTTGCGATCGATGGCAACACGTAGAATCCAGTGGACTGACCTGCAAGGAAGATGGCCCAGTATCCCAAAAGGGAGAAGATCCCCTCCTTGTTCGAACTGACGAAATCTGTTCTTGGAGCCAAGAGTAAGTAAGGCAAAAAGTCCTCCTTGTAACAGATAAACCACTCATAAGTCAGAGAGATGATGATTGACACAACACAGCGTGGGATGAGTCTGAAAACCGGTTCCAGTGCAATTGACAATGGACCCACAAGCACCAACGTTATAAAGAAGTTCCAATGGACTCCATACTCAGAAACATGCTCCTGGTAGTCCAGATTCTTCACAAAGAACAATCTCAACATACCCAGAGCCAAACTCGTTACTGTACTTCTCAAGCTCTTGTACAACTTCTGCCAATATCCCACTTTCTTCTGATTGAACTCTGAGAGCAACACACTTCGCGTGGACACAATACCCATTGAGAACACAAATGATCCAACACCAAGGTCCATGAGAGATGTACCCCATGTTTCCACTTTGGCAAAACGACGTGGGAAAACTTTGAAATCAACGGCTAAGATTGCCAATGCAGTAATGACTAGCATACCACCTCTGTATGCGGTCAAGAATGGTTTCTTTGGAAGGAACTCCTTATCTGTCAACTCCGTCGCTTTTTGCTTCTTCTTTTTCTGTTGTGTGCTTGATCTGACCTTGTTAAGCAATGGTAACGTGAGTGTTGGAATCAAGACACCAAGCACCAGCGTGCCAGGTTTGGATGAATATAGTGTGATTGAGAGTAGAAGGCACACCCAATTGAGTAAGAAATCCAATATCACACTGAATGGGGTGAATTTGGCCTCCTTTTGAAACAACCTCGTGTACTTGTTGATCAAGCACCAGGAGAAATACCCTACCATGGCGATGGATGTGACACAATTGATCTCCGTGATTGAGCCTCCAGAGAGACCTGACACAAATGCCTCCTTTCTTTCTTTCAACGATGACATTTTCCTCCCTTCCAAAACGCCTTTGTATCGCTCAAATTAACCAACAGTAAGAGAGATAAATGATGAGTGCACCGTTTGTTGTCCTCTTTGGCTGCGGGGCGAGAATATTAGTGTGCCTACCGTGAATCGCGAATGCTTCCGCTTTGGGGACTCTTCCTAATACAGCTATTTACATCTTTTTCTGTGAATCTGGTATCTGACTGTTGATATCTGTAAGATCTCATTGTAAGGTGGCGCACTTTGTTTGATTTCCTTCAAAAGGTAGGATCTGTGAAGCTCTTAAGGAGATAGCAAACCAAGAAACGATAGCTCGTATGATCAGCGGCTATTAAACCCGGAATATAAAGGTTTTGTATGATTTGCGTGCCCTTACCAGATCTCTAAATTCGCCGCAAAAAGAAATTTCCGGAACGGGGAATCGAACCCCGGTCTGCTCGGTGAGAGCGAACTGTGATAGCCACTACACTATACCGGATTGAATTGTAATGATTAATCTGTTGTCCAATCATATTTAGTCGTTGAGAAGCAGGTCACGTGACCTGAAATTCTCACGCTTTGAGATCGAAACCATATTCAAAGTGTATAGATGTAAGACTAAACCCGAGATCTGCTTTCAGATAGCCGAAACTCATTCTTAGGGCTGATTATTTATGTTTAAAGCGCCTGTATTAGAAGGGCCCGCGATTCGGCTGATCTCAAATCGATCGATATTCGAGATCGAGATATAATGTGCCGGTGTATCGTTGATGCTTCCAACCCGATTAAGATCACTTATCTGAGTGCTATACCCATCTGGCATTAAGCTGCTGAATTATATCGAGGGCCCAGTCATCATGCGTTGTCAGCAAGCTCATCTCACTCTGTCCTCTGTCGCGTATAATCACGGTGATGATGATCAATGATCATTGATGTAAATTGTATCCCATCTATCTCTTGTGTAACAGTTCTCAGTTACAACACACCATGGCTCATGGAACGTATCTTCTACAGAGTTAATTATCTATAAAAACCTTAATACATTACCGCATCCCGCATCGACCTTCTTCTATACACAGAGACCAGTGACGAAGCCAGAGGATGACCAGCATCTAATGTTGACTTCAAAGTATGGACTCTAGAATCAGTAGATCTCAGCTTCAAGCTCCTCAACTGTCTTGACAATACCGTCAATCAACATGTCAGTCTCCTCTCTAGTGATAGAGAAAGCTGGAGAGAACAAGGCATGCTCTCCAAGCTTACCATCAATGGTACCAGAACTACCCAAAGTGAACACACCATTGTCATACAACTTCTTGGTGAACTTATAACCATATCCAACTTCAGCTGGGAATGGCTCCTTAGTCTTCTGGTCCTTAACCCATTCAATGGCCCAGAAACCACCAGCACCTCTGATATCACCAACAGACTTAGCGCCGGCAAGCTTCTCTCTCAAAGTAGAACCAAAGTAAGCACCCTGTTCCTTGATGTTGGCAATCATATCCTCCTCCTTGACCTTCTCCTGGACGTCAAGGGCAACCTGACAGTTGAAAGCGTGGGAGTGGTATGTCTGAGCACCAGAGATCAATGACTTCTTGTCCTTGAAGACACTCATGATCTTTGGAGAAACCAAAATGGAAGCAATAGTAACGTAACCAGCACCAAGAGTCTTACCATTAGTCTGGATATCTGGACCTGGTCCCTCCATGAACTGTTCCCAAGCGTGGAAAGAACCCATTCTGCCCATACCACACATAACCTCATCCAAGTAGAACAAAGCTCCGTACTTGTGGCAAATGTCTCTGCAACCGTCCAAGTATCCTGGAATTGGCAAAGAGCAACCGAAAGTGGATCCTGTAACAGTCTCGGCAATGAAGCAGGCAATGGTGTCTGGGCCTTCCTTGATGAAGATGTCCTCCAAGTCCTTGAGGAGTCTGTCCTTGTACTCCTCGGTGGTCTCGCCCTCCTTCATGAGACGGTATGGGTAACACTGTGGAGCCTTTGGAGTGAGTTCTTTTGGCATCAAAATGTCTGAGAATTCAGTCTTTCTCAAGTTGTCAGAGATGGACAAGGCACCAATGGTGAAACCGTGGTATGACTGCTTTCTGGAGACGAACTTGACTCTCTTGAGGTCACCGTTCTCAATGTGATACTTTCTAACAAGCTTGAGGGCGTTCTCGTTTGACTCAGAGCCAGAACCGGTGAAAGTAGCGGTCTCAAAAGCACCTGGTGGAGAGTTGTCAATCAAGAATTGTGCGAGCTTCTCGGAAGGCTCGTTGGAGGTCAAGAGTGGGAAGTTGTAGATACACTTCTCAACGGCAGCAACCATCTTGGCCTTGATATCCTCATCGCCGTGGCCAACGGATGAGACTGCAGCACCTGAGTTACCATCGAGCATGAGTCTCTCCTCACCGGACTCTGGGTCTCTGACAGTGACCCAGACACCCTTACCGTGGAGGGCAACTGGGAGCTTCTTGATAGAAGTCTGGAGGATAGCGGACTGCTTGTTGATCTGAACTTGAGTCTGGGAGGACATTCTGTGTTACTCTGATTCTGGAACAGGTGAAAAGGGGCACTTCAAGTGGGCAGATCAGTTCACATTTATAGTGGGAGTGGAGCACTGAAGAGGGGAGCCCGGAGCGGGAAGCCATCGCCTTATTCTCGATAAGCGCGGGGGTCGCTTCCCTGCAATCGGATAGCGCGCTGGCGCGCAGTTCAAAAGGAGTAACGGACAACGGCGGAGAGAGGAGCGTACGGGCTGAAACAATAGAGAACGCGTCGGCGATGTCTCCAGATGGGGAACTTCAACGCTGCCCTGTGATATTTGTTTGGCGCAGGAGCCAGGGCCCTGCTATGTACACCGCAGTTTGCAGTGTGCCATCAACCTCAATTCAGAGAGCCTTCGGCACCAAGGGTTGACTACTACAACGCTACAACGGCCCCAGAATTCTACCTTTTCCCCACTCTTCTGGGGAAGTACCCGCTGTACAAGGCCAATCCCAGTTACCTCTCCTTTTCTTCCCTCTCTAGTGAGTCGACGTTCTTGTGTCAACTCTTTCGTCGTTCTCATCTTCTAGTTCAGGCCTCCGCCCGCTCACAATAATATAGGTGATTGTTGCCTCGGTAACGCAAACATATCCATCGCAGAACGGAAGGCCAGCGCGAGCCACACTTTTTTCGCGGCCGGTGCAGAAGCTCTTGAACTTGAAGCTTCAGTCTATTTTTGTTGTGATTGCTTCTTATGTTTGATGTTTGATATAGTGGCTGGTACTAGTATTGGAATCTCATGCTTACAACCCAAAGCCTGGGGTATCTGTAAGCTTCACCCGTGCAGCCGAGGACGCGCCTCTCTAGAGCTTAAAGTCTGGGACCTCTAACCTCTATATATCTAGCCTACGCAAAGACAGCTGATTATCATTATTTTGAAGCCAATGGTAGTCTGTCATGAAGACTATGAATCCAAATTTCATTACTCTGAGGCTGCAGTGGAGTTATGAAAACTTGAATCCATCCAGCATCTATAAACAATTCCTGCTCCGAGTCCGGGGGAGGGGGAAGGGTGGTGATGGCTGATGGGTAGGCGTTATTTCTCTCCCATCGCCCAGCCCAAATGTTCAACTCCCTGAAAACCAATACCCAACGAATATTTCAGATGGATAGGGAATGTAATCAAGTGGTGTTTGTCTTTTTGCTCAACGAACTGTGCTCGATGTCACTGTTTTCTACCCGGTCGATTCTAATTTCCTCTTTGGGACATTTTCAGCTTTTTCCGCTCACCGCTCTTCTTGACACATCATCAAAAGACCCAACAAATCTTAAACACGGCGGCAACGGTAAAACTTTGAACAATTCAATTGCACTGAAGGCCACCTCGCCCTTCAATTTGAGCACAATCCGACAGTCCATTTAAGATGAAGTCACGTGTACCGTTGTTCCTGGTTGCGGCGCTGCTTTCGGCGTCCACCATCATCGCATCCACAGACTTCCAAGCCCAGTTGTCCTCCATCGACCAGAGCTTCTCCCAACAAGGCGCCTCTTTCGAGTTGCTCGACCAATATGACGCTCTCATTCGCCAAGTTCCACTGGCAGAGAACGGTGCTCTCCTCGCCACGGCGCACTACAAGAGAGCCATCGTGGCATTGTCGTTGGGCAAGGAAGCACAGGCCATGGACGACCTCTACGACTCGCTAAAGCTTGATAAGGCCAACGCTGCCGCTAAGTCAAGTCTTTTGAGGATGATTGTCAAACACGGTGACCAGACGAGATTGGCCTTGCTTCGTGCCATCCTTCCAGATAGCGATCCAACGCTCAAGTCAGCCATGGACGAAATGGACCTCATCTCTGAGATGTCTGCTTCCAATGACATCGTGAAGTTGTCCGAGGCTATTCAAATGTCTCCTTATAATCCATCTTTAAGAGAGCTGAGAATCAAACTTACAGAGGAAACTATCAAGATGGCGTCTACTATCGATGAGCAGAACTCTCTATTTGCAGACTTGGTGGATGACATGAACACAATGATCAAGGCTAAGCCAGCCAAGAACTCTCATAATTGGAACAAGCTCACGGATATCTACTTGTTCGGTCTCGGTGAGTTCACAACTGCATTGAACGCTAACAAGAAGTGCTTACATTACGACATGGACTTTGAACCTTGCAAAAAGAATTCCAAATTCCTCAACAAGTACAGCGACATCTTCAATCAACTCGCATCGCACAACAGATATCTCCAACACATCAACGGAGACGTCAGCGATGATGACATCAAAGTATTGGACGAGATGGATTTCAAGGATCTTTTTACAAGACTCACTTCCCCAGACAAATTCCTCAAAATTAGACGTGAGAACGAACAGTTTACCACAAATCTTGCATTCATCGAACACAAATCCTCCCAGTTCAACAGCCAATACTCTTTGAAATCCAACACTTTGGACCAAACCATTTATGAGTCTCTCGCCATGGGCGCTCATCTTCGTCGTGACTCTAAGTCTTTCAAATTGTATGCATCTCACACCACCGATACCTCCCTTCCACGTCGCCTTGACTCCATTGATCGTGCATTACACAAAAATGACTTCAACAAGGCACATAATGAGATTCAACAAGCACCAAAGAACATGCGTGAATCCCATTTCTTCCAATCTCGTCTTGAACAGATCCAAAAGCATCAACAGAAGCAGCAACAACAGCAGCAACATCAAAGACAACAGCAATTCAATGGGCATCAACAAGCACGTAAACCACCAAAGAATGACTATTACAAAATCCTTGATGTCCCTAAAGATGCTGATGAACGTACAATCAAAAAGGCATACAGAGATCTTACAAAACAATTCCATCCAGATAAATACAAAGGAGACATGTCACAAGACGAAGTGGAACATAAGATGACACAAATCAACCATGCATACGAAGTCCTTAGTGATGAAGGATTGAGAAAGGATTACGATATGGGTCATGATCCTAATGATCCAGAGTCTCAAAAAGGCGGTCCTCCTCCTGGTGCTCAATTTAGACAAGGTGGTGGAAATCCTTTCGGTAACAGTGGGTTTAATTTCCAGTTCAAGCAAAGTGGTGGACAATTTGGCGGTATGAAGGGTCAAAGGGGTAGAAAGCAGTGATAACCTTGGGCTGGTCGCATTGTTAAAAAGTTTATAGAGCCATCCACTACATTTATCAATAGATTGAAAAACATTAACATATTATTGTGATGCTGTGTATATAACAACGACCGTGAATAAACACGACGGGGTATCTGAGGATTAGTAGACGTAGTGGTTACCTCTGAGGGCAAACTGTGGGAGACCAGACTCCTCAGTGTCAAGAGACTTGAGGGCTTCTCTCTCTGGGAAGTCAGACAAGTCAGAAGCATATGTGGCAACACTGTGAGCGATCAACTGTGTGTTAATCAAGAATGCATCCCATGCGAGATTGTCCAAGTCATCACAAAGCTGATGGTAACACTCATCAAAGGCTCTGTTGTTGTATGGGTTCAAACCTTCAGCACCAGTAGCAATACCACCACCTGGGATACCGTTCTCAATGAAACCAACGTAGTCGGAACGACCATCGAACTCAATCAAAGACCATTCAAGGTCCTTGGACTCGTAGAAGTCAATGTACAACTGCTTCAACTCCTCAGATCCTGGTGGGTTGACCTCGTTTGAGCCATTGTAAACCTGGTACATGAAGTTTGGAGAAGCCATCATATCGTAGTCCATAAACAATCTGATCTTCTGGTTCTCTTCAGCAGTCAAGTTGTAAGCGTAGAAGTTGGAGCCAAGGAGACCTTCCTCCTCAGCAGCCCACCAAGCGAAACGAACAGTGTTGTTAATCTGGAAGTTGGTCAACGCTTGAGCAACGTTCAGCAAGGAACTGGTACCTGAACCATCGTCATTGATACCTGGACCAGCCTCAACAGAGTCAGAGTGGGCACCAAGAGCAACAACATTGTCCTTGTCACCGTAGATAGTGTCGGCAATGACGTTCTTAGTCTTGATGAGGCCAACGTAAGAAGCGATGAACATGTTAATAAAGACAGGACCGAGCTTCTTGCTCTCAATCAAGCTCTCGGCAACCTGCTTACTGACACCGAGAGTACCAACAGTGGTGTTCGTTGGAGCACCAAGGGTTCCTGGGATGATGTCTGTGGACATTGGGTCGTAGATGAGGGCTGCTGCTGCGCCATGCTTACCAGCCATAGAGGACTTATCGCCAAATGCACAGGTACCTCTCTTGATCAAGGCAACGACATCCTTAGACTTGGTCTGTGTAATAATCTCACACAAACCTGCGTAGTCAGCATCGTCACAACCTTGGTTTTCAACGACAAAGATGTCAGCACCGTAGACGTGGGCAGGTGGTGTCAACTGGAATGGCTTCACCTCGTCAATCTTGGTGAGGCCGATCGTGAGGGAGTAGTTGAAGACCTTACCATCGAGAGCCTCAAACTGCTGGGTACTGTAAGTGTAGTAGTCAGACATGTTGTCCAACTGTCCCCTGATCCAGTCAAGAGTCTTCCAGTGGCCTGGAGAGCCGATGACTCTGGTTGGATGGCCCAACATAGAAGTAGAGGAGTTGGCAATCTCGAACAACTCAATGGCGCTGGCGTTCAAGGCGTCGTGTGTAATGAGTGACTGAAGGGACTCGGAGTCGACCGGTGGAAGGTCCTCGTAGGCGGTCTTCTTGGAGCTTTCAAAGGCTGGGATCTCAGCTGGGCCGCTGGACAGGTGGAAGACCTCCTCGATGCTCTCCAGGACGGCCTGGGGAATGACGAAGGCGGAGGCCACAGGCAAGGCAAGCAAAGACAATCTCATGCTCAAACAGTGGCGTCGTGTGGAAACGTTGGTGTGAGTGGGTTCTAAAACGAGTGTGTGGTCCTTCAATTGGGCGGATGTCCTGAGGGTTTTGTACTGTTCGGGGTCTGAGGGTGGGCTGGCTCCGTCTTTATCGCAACCGGCGGCTTGTTTTTGTGTGTTTATCGTCATATTTCCTAATCGGGGGGTTTTCGTTTGTTTTTGCTCAACCCCGGAGTTGCCCGCACAGTTGGTTTTCTACTTTCGTGGCAAAATTATGCCTACGCCATTGTTGAAGACTCATTAACATGTCATTCGGGAAGTCAGGTCATGCTTAGATCCACATGATCTTGACGGGTCTCTCCGGGGTGTACCACTGGGTCATAGCGGCCTCATCCGGCCATGATGGTAACTGGAAGCTGGAAAATGTGTGACAAGAAGCCATATAGTGGTCCAAATGTCTCAATACGGGTGGATCTAGTCCATGTATCGATCCTTCGTAGAATCTCATCAGCATATGTGTCCTTCTTGCCCTGTTGGTGGGTCAAGGCGAGACAGTTTGGACCCAGCTAGCCCATAATTCTAGAACATCAGTGGTCCTTATGCAACCACTTCACTTACTTGCTCTCCTCGTTCTGTTTCTCGATGGATTCAAGCTCTTTAAGTTTCTCAACGATGTCTTTCTTCATGTCCTCGTTATCAAGGACCTTCTTCAACTCTGGTTCGTAAATGTTTCGGAGCATCACACCGTCTGGGCCTGGGATGCCCATTCTGCCCCAAATCTGGCTTTCAACTGTAGCAACAGCTCTGCTGCTGTTCAAGATCGTTGGATCCTTTTCAACGATCTTCGTGGCAGCCTTCTTGAGGGCCTCAACAAGCTCATCGTAGGCCGGGCTCTGCTTAAACACCTCAACAAGCTCCTCACGCTTCTTGTCGAAAGCACCCTTTCTCTTGTACAGTGTCTGCAACTTCATGATGGATGCCTCGTCTGTGTTAGTCTGTTGGTCTTGTGACATGTCTTGTTGATGTGTAATTGGCTTCCTCAATTGTTGCTGTCTTTTGTCGTTATTGAAGTTTGGTGATGAATTTGATCGAGCTTTTCCAAGGGCGCGCTCTTCTCCGCCGCACACACCCAGTTAGCCGCCCATCAACACCGAAACACTCTCACAAAAAGGTACCGCCCTGTTCAGATTCGCCTGGAACAACACAGAAATGTCATCCAAACACCGCAGGCAGAGGCCCATGTCCACTTACCTGAAAACCATCCAAAGCGAGCTCGAGACAGAGGTTGAGGCCATTCTCGCAGAGCCCACAGCACACGTCAAACCCAAGCTCACCTACCAGCGGCTCTACAAGTACGTTGAGTTCCTCGTCAGGGACAGGCACCAGTCTTCTCTTTCCAATGAGCTCTTCCAGCGGCTCAGAGACCGCACAGGGGACCTCATAGAGCACTTCACAGAGACTGCCGCCGATGCTGATGATCCGCTAGCCACTATCAGGGCCTTCATTACACTCTACGATGTCCTCCAGGCAAAGCTACAGGCATTGGAGCGCATATACCTCTATTTGGACAGAACGTATCTTCTTCATCATCCAACAAAGAAGCCAATCATGGAGTTTGGCCACTTGAACTTGTACGGTGACATGGTTGAGAGGGACGTCTGGCAAGGAGTGCTGGACTGTTTCCTTGGTGCTCTCAACAATCTGAGAACACATTACGACCAGACTTCCTCTGAAACACTACAACAATTTTGGATCAGGTTCCACAAGATCTCTCGATGGAGTGAAGTAGAGCAAGACCTTCTCGTCTCAACACGTGAGTTCTACCATGACGCACATGCAAAGGTCATTGAAGGACACCCAGGCCAGCAAGTGTTCGATGTGTTTTACGACGCTTTGGTAAAGGAGAACAGCTTCTGGAGAGGATGTGAGGAGACTGAGCAGTTTGTTGAGGACATAAAGAACGCTACGGTGGCGGAATTGGTCTTCCAAGACTTCACAACAGACTCCACCAAGTTTGTACTTCCATTATTTGAGCTGAAGATGTACCCATCTCTGATGAAGCTCTTCAGATTCATCGAGCATGCTAACGACCCGCTGAAGACCACATACATGAACGTTCTCACAGTTATATGGAGTACATACATCATTCAGTACGTTACCGAGATTATCAGTACACATACAGATGATCTTGTGGAGACTCTTGTCAAATCCAAGAAAGTTTTGAACATCATTGTCGGGAACTACTTCCAGAACAACGTTGATATGGAGTACAAACTAAGAGAATCATTCCAGTCTGCTCTGAAGCAGACTCATCAAGGACAGATCAACAAGAGATTCCTCAGATACATTGACAACTTCTTCAGAAACGTTGACGTTGAGAACAAAGAGGAGAACATCAAACTGATCCAAGACATTCATCTTATATTCAAATCTACTACAGATAAGGAAACATTCATCAATGTTGATTATCGCCGTGATCTTGCTAGACGTCTCCTCCACCAAACCACCAAAGACGTCACACTCGAACTCGAACTTCTCTCCCTAATTGAACAAGAAATCAACCCAGAGGTTGTCCAAACGCTTCGGACCATGTTTGATGACCTGAAGGAAAGTAATACTTTGAAAGAGAACTTCACAAACACATCATCTATTGAATTCACTCCGCTCATCCTCAAGAAAGACAACTGGCCACCAAATGAGTTGAAATCCACATACCCACCAGAGCTTGGCTCTCTACTTGATGACTTCAAGAAGTTCTACACTTCCACAAATCCTAAGTATGAGAGTCGTGCTTTGAAATGGTCCCCAAACCTTGGTACAATGACCATCACTGCGCAGTTCCCATTGGGTGAGAAAGAACTTCAAGTTACCACTGCACAGGGACTCGTTATACTTTTGCTCAACGACTTGGAATCACTGACTTTTGACCAGGCCAAGAAAGGTACAAAGATGGATTCGAAAACAGTTGCTAGTGTGCTGTACTCATTGTCACAGGGTAAGTACAAGATCTTGAAAAAGGAAGGTGATAAGTACACCATCAATGACTTGTTCAAGGATAAGAGAAAGAGCATCAAGATCAGACAGATCCAAGTGAAAATCAAAGATGGAGAAGTTGTGGAAGAGGAAGATGCGATGGATTCATCTTTGGCTTCAGTCATGTCCGTTGAGGCATTCATTGTGAGATACATGAAACGTGTTGGGAGATGCTCCCATAAAGAATTGTTGGAGAAATGCCATGAAGACATGGTGGTGGATCTACCCTTGGTCAAGAAATGTATTGAGAAAATGATTGATGTGGAATACGTTGCCAGGGTTGATCCAGAGACGTATGTGTATGTCCCTTGATCATATAAATTGACGTGATGATGCTTAATGACTTTGTGACGCAGTTTAAGATACCAACGTCTACGCTGGTACTATATGCGGTTCAGCTCACAGTAACGATTGTCTTGAATGATTATACAGTTAAAAGAAAAGGAAGATCAGGATACTCTAGTAATGATACAAAGTAGAGCGAGGAAAAACAAATTAAACATAAAAACGAGCGTTGTAAGGATCAATTCATTCGGCCTCAAAGATGTCATTAGAATGAATGATCAACTCTTCGATGACTTTACCCTGATAACTCATGTCAGCAGCGTTCAAATCACCCTTTGGGAATAAGGTAGGGCCCCAAATGATACCCAAGTTCCTTTGTGACATGAGGTTAATGTCCTGTTTGGAGGATATCTTAGCCAAGTGGAAGATCAAAGAACGTAAAGTCCAATAAGAACCATCCGGAAGATCATAGACGACCTGATGGATACGTTTCAATCTCACATCTGGTTCGGTGATCTTGATATATTCAATGAATCGTGGAGCAGCAATATTGGTGACAAGAGCTTCAGGTAGTGAAGAGAAGTAGTTCTTGAGCAACGAAGCAACTGCGTAAATGTCGCTGTCAGTAATCGACGCTGGATTTGGCAATATGAGCTTGATATTGCTTGGGTCCTTATCAATCATATCACGTAAGGAGTTCACCGTGGCAATGTTACCAGATGTACGGTAAATACCCTCCAATTCAATACCATACTTGTCAACAACGTAGATGCACTGGCGAACAATCGAGGGAACCATCTCGCCCTCAAAGTCAATTAATTCTGTGATTGGTGTGCCGAAAGTCTTGAATCCTGTTTGTGTGCCTGGTGGCAATGGAACGTTGTCGTTGTTTATCACTGATTGTGGTCTTGGTCCAGTCATGATGGAGCTCTGATCCATGTATGGTGTGGATGCAGTAGAATCAACATTGGACTGAACAGGACCAAAGTTGGATTTGGCCACTGCGTTGGATGTTGAAGAGCCAAAAGGTGAGGCGTTTGCGGTGCCCATTGGTGTACCAAAAGTGGAACTGGCGTCACTTGTTTGAGAAACGTTACGGAATTTTGGAGTGGCACCCGGGATTGGTGTCAAGGTTGTCACTGTCTTTGGCTTCAATGAGGCAACAGACCCTGGTGGGGCCATAGATGGGTGTTGTCTGTAGTCCACAGGGATCAACTGTTTGTTGGATTGGTTGGCACCAATGTTCTTGATGATGTATTGAGACAAGTCCTTCTCGTTGTCAATGGAGGAGGCGATGGCTTTCATGGATTGTATTGAACTACCCTTAAGTGGAGAGACACTAAGAGCAGCTTGTAACACAACATTCTCCGTCTGTGTAGCATATTTCTGTAGTTGGATACTCATGGCAATATCCATTTCAATGATGAGATCCTTGAGCTGTTTGGATGTGTTGGGTCTGAATGTGTTGATGTAGACGTTTCTCAACCCTGTTGATGTTGACACCTTCTGTCTGTAGTCGGAATCGGCGGCTTCAATTTTTCTGTGGAGGATCTCCTCTTGTTCACTGGCAGTCTTTGAACCCTTTAACGTAAACTTCTTAGCTGATGGGTCTGTAGTTCTGACTCTTTCCAAATCGACACAGAGTTGGTCGTACTTCGACTTCGCCTTCTCCGCAGAGGAGATGGCGTCAACAACCTCTTTCTCCTTGCGCTTGAAGTTCTCTTTAACACTTTTTCTTTGTCTGGTGAATGTCGAGGCCATGGAGCTGAGTTCGTCGTGCATGGTAAACAACTGCTTGGAGTACGTGGCGGTATGGGAACCGACGCGCTCATCGAGTCTCAAGAGCTTCTCAAACCCTTGTAGGAATGAGTCCTGCTTGACGGTGGAATTGCCCTTGACCGCCTCCTGTGTAGCACGCGTGATCTTCTTGAGGTGTTCCTCGTGGTCCTGTTCCAGAATTGCGCGCTTGCGGATGTACTTGGTCACCTCCTCGCAGGTGATGATGCTCTTCTTGAGACGGCTCAGGAGGACCTCGATGGCCGAGTCTGAGTTGAGCGCACGAAGCACCCTCTCGTCCTCGAGCAAGGCCGGCGACGACGCTGGAGTGATCTTGGAGGACACAGCCGTGGCCTGGGACGATGCGCCCAATGTCTCCGCGGTGGAAGACGTCTCTGGGAGAGGCGAGCCGTTGTTGAGGGTGGCACTGCCACTGCCACTGCCTTCTTGCGCCGTGGCGGTGGTGTTGGTGTTGGTGTTGCTGCTGGTGACCGGTGAGTGGCCCGGCGGTTGCGACTGCTGCGAGCTCATTGTGGACGATGACGTGACCCGTGGTGATTCCGGCATTGTTTGGTGCTTGTCCAAATTAGCCGCTGGCATTGGTGTCATCTAGCGCCCACTCCCGGGTTTGTTTTGTTTTTAAGATCACAGCCGTGTGGCCCGAACCGCGAAATTCCGCTCCTTAACACTGCCCAGAGGTTGACTTCCTAAAGAAGAACTTCGGCGGGTAATTAGCCATTATTGCATATTGAGTTTCTCGAAAGCGCGGGGTAGAGATCAGGTCGCGTGGGCCTCGGGATCTGCCAAGACAGAAAGCAAGCGGCGTTCGAAGTCCGGAATCTCTCAAATTCTCTCACTCAATAAAGCTCTCTATCCGACACAAACATGATGGGAATGTTTTGCTTTTAAGCTCTTGTACAATGACTGTCAGGTCTGAGCCTCGACTCTCGACTCTTGGCACTTGAAATCTAAAACCCCCTAGCTTCGCCCCTCACCTCTCGCCCCTCTCTTCTCATCTGACATCACCCCTTTCCGTCTGCAAGAACAAGAACACGTACAGTATGGTCAGTGTGCTGATCACTATACTCCTCATCATCGATCCACCAAACATCAGGGGTATTATTGCACCTTTTAAGGAGCGCCTATTTGACTTTCAACTCCGTCCAGAAGATGAACTTGTCATGGAGTTGCTCCTTCAAGCCCTCACCTTTCCCTACAACACGTTAAGATTCTGCCTCTTTTTACTCAAACAGGAAGCGGTAGTATGTTTAAACTCACTTTTCAGACTGAACCAACATAGTACTGTGGTTGAAAATTCCAGTCATGTCATTGACAATGAACTCCAACCTCAGCAGAGAGCTCTCCAACACTTGGGTCATAACCCATAACGTCACCGGTGTTTTTTATGGATATTAGGTAACGCTTCTAAGCCCTTCCCGAGAAGCATGTATCCTGTGCTGTTTCTAGTACCGGGTAGAAAGTGGATATACTGATACTAGATGACCGCCCCCTTTAAAGTTTATCCCCAAGGCTGACACGCGTTGTCGCAGCAACTGTTCGATCGATCATTTTAAAATCGTGATCACTTTTTTTAGACATGAAAACACTTTAATGTTTCAAAAACGTATGCGTTAAGAACATGCTACTCTACTCCTGGCTTGACTATAGACAAGCACACTTCGACCCCAATATGAATACCATTCAAGCTGACATACACTGTACACAAGCTCACTGTGACTGCCGTCTCTTGAACTCTGATCACGGACATTTCCTGCCCCGCATTTTACGGTTGTCTCTTTTGGGTGCCCTCTTCGTCGTGATACTCTTTCAACTTTTCATCTTACACAACGAAGCTTCTTCCAAAAATGTCCCCTCTATTGACCAGATACCGATCACGGTCACTATTCTCTATAAAGGAGAAGGAAGGTCTCGGTGAGATGCCGCTCTATGAACGGCTACTGGAGACATTGCGGTGCAACAGGCCCTCGAGCCCTCGAGCACTGGTCTCAGGTTTGACTGATCACTTGGAATGATATACATTTCAGTAATGAGCTGGATCAATGGAAGAACACCGTGTGAGGTGACTTCATCTACACTATGGATGACGGCTAGATGTCATTTGGCCTCTTACCTTAAGAATGAAAGACCAATTCTGATGGGTGAAGACCACTGGACTAAGACCTTGCTGACGATGAGTTGTTGCTATTGCATGTCAAAATCTGATCAGTGTCTTAAGTAACGCTCCTATACTAGGGGCCCTTGAAAAGATGCACACAAGAGGTTGCTAAGAGGTGGAAGTAGCACACAAGTACAGTCTAGTAATATAAAACTCACAAAAAGTCGGTGTATTGTTTATCAATCATTATTAAAAGTAGAAATCATATAGGTATCGAGTCAATTGCTCTTTTTCTTCTTCTTCTTATCATCCTCTAAGTTGAGCTGGTTACCATTGTAAGTATTACCACGCTCATCAGTGCTTTGATCGTTCAGAGTTCTGATATTTGAGCTCATTCTTGAAAGTGAAGCAGGTGGTTGTGGTAGTTCACCCACTTGTGGAGTGCGTGTGCCCTGTGGTGTGCGTGATCTTTGTGGAATTGAGTCATCGACGTTCAGGTTCAAATTCAAGGCGGAAGGGTGAGAGACACCAATGGAGAGGTCTGGAAGTGGAGAGTGTATTGGAGAGGCATAGTATGAAGATTGTGGTGAGTGTGGTGGCATATCTTGTGGAGTGTCTCTATGTGTTCCAGGAGTAGGCTGTTGATGTGTTGGTGGGTCTCCATGGGTCATGGTTTCGCCCTGCTCTGGGTTGTTGACACGATTGGATCCCCACAATGATGTAATACCCCCAAAAACACGAGATATCAACCCTCCTTGAGCCGTAGTGCTGTAGGCCTCTGTGTATGACTCAAATGGTTTCAGAATAAGAGCAGATCTTGGAGTCAACCCCAGGTCAACCAATGTCTTCTCCTCATCCGATGCTTCGTATGTGACTCGAGGGACCGTGCCATGGAAAGCGTATGGATGATCACCATCTGTTCTGTTCTCGTCAATCCACTTTCGCACGTCCATGAGAGTCTCCTTGGCCTTGAACTCGTGCTGAATAGAGTGACCATCCATGAGTCTTAAAGACAAAGCACAGGCTTCACCTGGTGGTAAGTTGGACTTCTTGAAGTTGTCTCTCATCTCCTTGATAGCAGAATCGCCCTCTTCGTCGTTCACTTGGTCGTGCTTCATGGACTTCCTTCTCTCATGTTCTTGACGGTCACGATCCTTACGCTCTGCTTCATCACTCTTAAGAAGACGTATGATACGCTCACGCTCTTCGATTTTCACCTGCTTCAGACGGAGTTGCTCCTCTCTGTACTTCTTTGCCATGAGCTCGGCCGTTTGTTCCTTGAGAGTCTTCTTCTGCGTCGTCTCCGTAGGTCTTGCCGGGGATGGGGATGCTGTATGAGAGGAGACAGGACGCGATGGTGGGGCAGTTTGCTGTGATCGTGCGACAGGTTCCGCCATGGAAGGAGTTGGTGTAGCAGCCTGCGGTGGTGGAGGTGGTGGGAGAGCTTCCAGTACGTCCTTGAGTCTCTGGTCAAACTGCTCTTTCGTAACATCTCCGTGGATGACATCGAGCACTTGTTGGACCCGTACGATAAACACGCTGGGTGCCTGCGCGTTGGGGAACACCTGCTCAAACATGGCACACTCGGCGGAGCCCTTCTCCAGCGATAGCCCCACGGCCTTCTGCTCGATGAGCCCCAGTGTCTGTGGTGTCACCAGCGCGTCGATCCACGATGAGTCGCCAGCACTGATGTACACAACTAACGGTTTTCCTTGGCTCACGGCAGTACCCACAGCCGTCTGGACCGAAGATAGGAAAACGGTGGCAAGGTCTGTCATGGCTCCTTGTTTTTTTCTTAAGGTGGTGCTCCAGGTCCCTGTGGTTCGGCTGGTGTGGTTTGTGTGATTAGCCGCCCGTTGTTTCCGGCTTTAATGCTGTCTTCTCAACAGCTAAACCCCAAAAGCTGTGCGCTGTTAAGTTGATAAAGAAGGGAATTTCTGTGACAGCTCCGCGCGTGTGGTCCGTACCGCTGTTTTTTGGCCGCGTTTGGCGTCAAGTTCGAGGCTTCGAGACTCCGTTCGTTGCTACGCCTATTTTAACCCTGCTGTCCACCTGTATAATTACTAAGGCCTGTTTACGTTTAGTTGGTGTAGATGACATCTCTGCTCAGCACTGCCACACGCTTGAAGAAACGACGCCACTCGAGCGGGTCTCCCTTAGTCTTGAAGAACTCCACCTTCTTCAGCCTCAGAGACTCCACACGAGAAATCTTGATACAGCCACGCAAGTGCATCTTACGGCGGTCTCTCAGTGCCACGGAAATCTGTAAAGAGCGTTTGCTTCCCAGCTCTTCGTCTGTTGGGATGTAGTTCTCATCGAAACTGGACGAGGTGTCCACTCCAATGCGGTGAAGTGACGCCAAAAGGATCTGAACCACAGAGTCCAGAGGCAGCACTGAGAAGAAACGTGTAAGACGCTCAGCACTGTTGAGCTGGAGTGACTCGATAGACATATGTGCCAATCTGTCCTTCTTATCCCTAGAGAACTGCAACAAGGCTGGATCCTTTGAAACAATCCTCATTATGTTGTCTCTCTCTGACATGTCTGAGTCTGCTGGGGTCAGCGGGCCTGTGTAGGCCTGCTGGGTGGCTGGCATCTGTCTCAACACCAGATCTGCCTCTTCTTCATCGTCCATCATAGCAGCAATATCAGCAACTGGTTGTGACATAGCAAAGTTGTTTCGATCAATCAATGAGTCGTAATTGTCCGCCTGAGAACTGGCATGGAAGTGCTCGTCACTCAAGCCAATACTCAACTTCTCAAACAATTTGGTGGTCAATAGGACTGGATCCTTACACATACCATTTGGATCTGCCAGTACGTTTTCACGTGAAACCCAAGGATGTTTCGATATTCTCTCCAGATCACCTCTTTCGCCCACATGTGGCTTCATCAGCAATCTCAACAACGACAACACAAGTGGTGAGAATCGGCTCCAGGCTCCTGTTAACACTTTACCATCACTCTGTGCAAATCTCTTGAAATCTGGGTCAGCAAACGTTGGTTCTTCCCATGGAGTCTCACCGGCCATTAACACATACAGCACTGCACCAAGAGACCATATATCAGCTCTCTGTGGATCATATCCATTTGAATCAACAACTTCTGGGGCCATATATGGAGGAGAACCACATGGTGTGTAACATAGTCTCTTTGTGCCATCCTTCCTCTTGAACACAGCAGCCAATCCGAAATCAGTCAGTTTCAAATTTCCCTTCTTATCCAATAAGATATTCTCTGGTTTGATATCCCTATGAGCAACACCTTGTTCATGACAGTGTCTTATAGCAGATAGCATCTGTTTGAAATAGAACTGTGACACTTCCTCATCAACACCCACATCTGGCTCAATTTTATCGAATAGATCACCACCAGTAGCAAGCTCCATGGCAATATACAGCCAGTTCGAATCACTTCCGTATTGTATCACTTTGATCACATTCGCATGCTTGGAACAGGCTTTATGTAAGAGCACTTCACGACCAACATCGTCATCAGTAAGGCCATGTCTCGCACAGATCTGTCGATGAATGAACTTAACAGCGAATATGTGACCTTGTAAACTGGCAGTCTTGACACTGAGAGCCTTATGTTAGTAGTCTGTCGCTCCTCTGATGTTTTGTCAAATCTGGTGGCAAATCGTCCTGGTGATCCTCCAAGTGAGCCCATCAGACATAAACAGATAAAGACACATACATGGCGAAGGAGCCCTGGCCAATCGTGTTACCGATCTGAACGTCGTTGAGTGTGGGAAGAGGGTCCAGCTGGGACAACCTCATCTGGCTGAACGACATCTTGCAAAACTGTTTGGGTAAATTCCGTTCTTGAGGTGTTGTGGAGAGAAACAGCACAGTTTGTTTTTGTTTACTCCCTGCCGCTTTTGTCAAGGGTGTCGCGAACTTTTCATATATCCAACAATTAATGCTCCATACTCCGTATTGGGAAGTCTAGAAACGCGAAGGCTTTGGCACATAGCCGAGAGGCTCCTGAGTCCTCTCTTTATCACTGCTTGGCTGTGGAACTGTCAGAGGAGTTTTTGCAGAAAGAGAATAATCCTAGCTGAAGTCCACACACACACACATACATCCAGAATGAGCACTTCATTCCACAGAAGCATGGGCTCCATAAGGAGGAAACCTCCCGCAGACTATGGTGCTCCGCCTACCCCGGTGAGCGAGGAAGAGCACGAGACTACCATCCATGCTCCAACTCCACTGAAGAATGTACCTGAACTGCCACCACGAGAGGTGAGCGTACAATCGATTGTTACCCCTACACTACATGCGCCTGGGATTGGTGACACTGTCGAACCAACGTCGCCAATTGATGCTTTCAGGTCAATGAACCCCAACTTACAGCCACTGTCTCCAAAGGAGAAACAAGAAGTCGATTCACGGAGGTCAAGACACAGTATTGACCCTACAGACCCACTCAAGAGGCCACTCTCCGTGCATTCACCGGTCTCTGGGGCCTCTTCGGTGTCTACAGTCTCTACACAAAACACATCTCGTCACTCTATTGGATCCACAGGAGACCTAAAGTCCAAATTCAAACGATTCAGCCATGTCCCATCCAAACTTCAGTCTTCTGCTTCTTCTACACAGTCCAACCTGAAGGCACAAGGTTTCTGGAAATACCACATTCTTGAGTTCGGTAATGATCTCTATCTGTCCACAAACCCAGACTCCAAGCATCTGTACTGTCGTCACTCACCAGGTGTCCACGTTCAAGTTCTCTACCCACAAATTCAAGGAATGAAGGAGAGGGATACCACCGGCAAGTCGGGATTTCGCATGGTCATCAGGAATCAAAACGAGGACACAGATATCTTCATGAGCGTTACCAAGTCTGAAGGTGGTAAAACGTTCCTCATTGACGGTCTGAAAAGCATCTTTGAAGACGAAGATGGCTCTATAGTTTCCATTGATCCAATGGATTCACCCTCCCAACTCCGCAGAACAGCTACAGAGGCCACAGTTCCAGAATTACAGCATCGCTACCATGACCCATCAACAATCAAGCCAATCAGATATCACATCTCAACGACAGACAAAGATACTACGGCATGGAACGTTGGTACAATCCCACAGTTCAAAACCGGTACTTCAAAACTAAGGAACAAAAGATACATCTACTTCCACACCTCTGATAAAGATAAGATTCTTGCATGTTTCCGTCCCCATGAGTCGCGTACGAAGAAGAAGATCATCAAGAAGTTGAACTCCAAGCTGTTGCCGTCAGCTTCGTTCAGAGCAGATGATAATGACGTGTTGTACGATGGTAAGGATGTCATTTACTATACGCCAGGAGATGGAGTGTTCCAGAAAGATCCGCCAGACGACGCTCCTAATAGTGACAAGCTTGGTTGGATCACTATCTTTGATGATGACTGTCTGAAGACTCCAGGGAATTGGGAAATGGCACTGGGTTATTCTCTGGCTGTTGGGTTCGCCAGAGTGCTTGAGGAGAAGAAAATGGATGAAAATTAGATGTTTATTGATATATAGAAACGAATGAAATGAATTCACAGAACTTATAATGACTATGAATAACGGTTAGTTTGTAATGGCTTCCTTAGTCTCCTCATTTGCAATCTCAGATGGATGCTGAGATGGTGCAAGTTTGAGCTCTCCAAGTTTGGCAGCAATATCATCAGTAGAAGCATCAGTCGGTTTCTCCTTCTTGGCAGTTTCTTCGTTTAACATCTGTTCAAACTCCGCTTCAATCTCATCTTCATCAACAGCGGTACCCAAACCTGTGATCTCTTCAGCAATCTTTTCCACTGTGTACTTCTGTTCTGCGACGTCATCCATGACTTGCTCAACACGATCAATACCGCCAAATTGGGCATTAAGCGACGAAAGCAGTGATGAGCCCTTTTCAAGAGCACTCATAAGCTGAAGGTTCGTTGATGATTCGTCAATCTTGTAGAGGACAGATTCAAGTTGGTTTAGGGATTGCAATTGCTTGTTGAGAGACTGTTCTGCCACCTTTTTGGAACGTAAGAGGTTCAATGATAACTGCTTGTTGGACTTATTCAAGAGTGATAACTTCAACTTGGCATCTGTGGAGTCGATCTTGACGTGAAGTTCGGTAATCTTGAGTTCAAGCTGCGATACCGTGGACTTAATCTGTGATATTCCAATGTCCTCGTCTGTAACCTCATCTTGGCCAAACTTGACAACGTTGTCTCTGATCTTGATCTTGTGTACGTCTCTGTCGAGAAATTGAAGAAGAATGTCATAGTCCAAGTCGCTCAAGTGTGTTACAGCACCATCAAGTGTGATCTCAAAAGCATCAATGGCATCCCTGAGCTCCTCCTTTGTGAACACGAGCTTGGAATGACCATGCTGTCCCTCTGTGGCGACTCGCTTGGATAACTCTGCATCATACTTCTGTAGCGTCTTCTTCGACACTAGCTTGTCCGCTTTGATTCCGTTCTTCTTGTCGCCAATCCTGTAGCTTGTGTCCCATATAAAGCGTTTCACGGCCCAGCTAACCACCGGTCTCACCCAGCGTCTGGTGTAAATGCTGTCTGGGCTCTCGTGGTACTGTTGATGTGGGATGAGGTCGCCATGGTTGACGAGCTCCTCCAACACGAGGTCCAGCGCCATGGGTTTCCCATACTCAGCGAGTGTAAGATCTTCCTGGAGTCCCACTGTGTCAAGAACAAAGGTATGCTGGAGGAGCGAGCGCGTGAAGAACTCGTCAATGAGCGCCTTCCACGCAATGAGATTTGCCTCGTAGCCGTCCGGGTTGGCCTCGCGGAGCTTGCGGAAGTCCGAGTAGAGCGAGTAGAGGCGTGTTTTGGTGAAGAGTTTGTGTTGTACAACTGTGTCTCTGAGCTTCATTTCTGGAGTTGGCCGCCAGCTGTGATCTGTGATATCAGCGGATTTTTGTGGTTTGTTGTTGTTGTCTTGATGCTGGCGTGTTTTTGTCTGTTTTGCTCATCGCACAAAATAGCCGCCGATCTTCTACGCCACCGCCACTACTACCATCATCAAGAATACCACACACCCATACCAAAATGTCGCTCTCAGAGCAGATCTTGGCCGCTCAGGTACACTTGGAGGCCATCAACAGTCAACAGATAACCGATCTCGACCAGAACTCAATCAGCGCCTTGGTCAACCGTGTGACACTGGACAGAACAGCCGCCACAGATATCCCGGCGGCTACGCTCTCACTCCTCCACACCGTCGTGTCCGTGTTGCTGAACGATCAGTTGCCCATCAACTACGATCCTGTCATCCAACTCCTCGATGCCCTTCTTTCCCAGTTCGACTATGACATTGTGAGCCGCCATTTCGACTTGGCCTACATCCTCGAGGCGCTCTCTTCTCCTAACGAGAATCTCCAGATAGTGGCATTGAAGGTTATCAGCAAGGCTCAGCCACCAGACATTCTTGCCAATACCGAGGTCATACCTCGTATCGTTGACATATTGGCCAAGTTGGAAACATCTGTGAAAGTGGTGAACGAAATTGAGAGGGCCATGAAGGTGCTCTTCACTGGAGTGCTTATCAGAAGACGTGTTCTCACCAAGGACGTCACATCAGCTTTGTATCGCATGAAAAGTTCGACCGATACTCTTGTTGTTGCCCGTTGTATGGATGTCATTCTTCTGTTGACCCCATACTTGACCCCGGAAGAGGCACCAGATGAATTCTATCAGTTTGATATGACTTTGGGTGGAGAAGTCATCCTGTTGCTTGCATCAATCAAGTTCTACTCAGACTTGATGGACATTGGTACTATGAATGACCACGAGTGGGTCTTCTCTAAGATCTCACACATATATGAAGCCGTGGGCTCCCTTTACCAACACAGAAACGAATATCCTGATATCCAATTTGCTTTGGGCTCTATCCAACAGGTTTTCAAGAAGATGTCTTATTATTATCCTGCTGTCTTTCAACGCATTGATGAGAAGTATGTCAAGGTTTCCAAGAATGACAGTTTCTTGTTGGCAACTCTCAATCCAATGTACCTCGTGAGCAAGTATCCTGTGATCCTCAGAAACATCCCAGTAACCATTGGCACACTCCCAATCATCCGTAACTTGATCTCCAGCGAGGTGTCATTTTCCTGCATCGTGACACAGCTCACATCATCACAGATCCTTCGTCTTCCATACTTGGAGCTCATGGCCCTCACTATCAAACTTTCGCAGTACGAATACTCAGCCAAGTACCTCCTCAATGATCTCCCACAGGTGATGAACAAACTCTTGAAAGCTGACAACGTCATTGAGACAGAGACATGGCAATTAAGAAGAGCTACTTTGGAGAACTTGTTGAGATTGCCTCATGAAGTATTGGATATTTGGCATGCTGCTGTTCAGGTGGAGTATGACAAGATCGTCAAGGGTAGGGCTATCAATCCTGATGTTGAAGTCATGGATGTTGCCTTGTGATGGAACCATATGTCTTTATTTGATTTGCAACCTTAACGAAATGTGAAACGATGAAATGAAGAATTGAGCAAGGATTGTAGATGTACTATTTGATCTGGCCGAATACTCTACTCCTCAGTGTCCGCTTGGTGGTTCTTTATAAGTTTTCCGTATAAGGCTACGATTGGAAGAAGCATAAAGTAAACATATAGATAAGAAGTCTCTTGGGTGTGCATCACTTTTCAGGGTCGGCCCAATCCAGAACCTGGTTCTGACTGGTGTTCTTGTTGGAGCTGGTACCACTGTAAAAGAACCAATAGACCAATTCGCATGCCATAGCAGCGTAGATGTATTTCCACAATTTGTGACCAAACGAGGCAGTAATTCCATATACGTCTGTCTCTTTGTTGAAAGCATCGGCAATGTCTTCAAAAGTTCCTTTAGATGCAGCGGCAGAGACACAGAGCGAGATCCAACTGATGAATGACCAGATCGTTGTAAAGGCATAAGCAGAAGCTCCAGCAAGAAGACAAGCGGACCCAAACATATAGTTACTCTCACTCAATCCATTCCAGACACCAAGCATTAGACCAGTGAACCCAACAAAGGCACAAGATACGGTCATGATGGCAAAGGAAACACCCACGATCAGGCCGCGATACAAATTCAACGACTTGCTGTTGATTTTCCCCTGTGAGGGCAATGAAATCGGTAGCATGAGGTCAGTGGAGATCATACTCGAGTTTGGAAGGATATCTGGATTCACATCAGCAAGGAGTGCCTCGGCAATGTTGGTCTTGTAGTTACCCTTGGAGTCAGAGCAATTGGAGTTGATCAACTTGGAGCCGTCAAGATCACCAGAGCAGTAACCAAAAATGCCAAACTGGTAGTATGGATTGAGGTGAGCGTCTGCTAATGATGTACCATTGGCAGCACCAAAGACTTTGGAGACGTCCATCTGTGTGAGGTTCAACTGAACTGTGTAGAAGGAGCCGGTGCTCTTTGGCGGGGAGTTGAAGTATGCAAGAGAAGAGAGCACCGCAGCCGCAACTGCGAGAGCGACAAATGGAATGCCGAAGAAAGAGACACAGCAGACTGCTAATCCTCTTTGTCCCATCTTTCGTGTGTTAAATTCTGCTCTTCCAGACGATGCTTTGGATCATCTTTTGTGGATACATTGAATGACGCAGGTGCCTGGTGCGCTCTCTTTATACATCGCCCAAATAATAAACAGACATGGAGTGTGGCGCAGGGTCAAGAGATATTAATATGATCATCACAAACGTCATTGGTTTAGTAAAATCCTTTGGTTAATATCTGGTCATGCTAGTTTCTTCTTGGCTGTTGTCATGAAAGCGCACATTACTTCGTAGAGTGAATGTGAAGAGATTCAGATCTCGGATATAGGCGGTCTGAGGTCTAAGCCCTGGTGCACCCCACACAAACGGCCAAACACCCAAACAATAGTAAAAGACTCTGAGCATCTGAGGCTACGAGGAAATGGCGATGTAAGTGATTCGATACAATACATAACCTGCGCCAAAGGACTATGAGAGACAATCTAGAGCTCTGTTGGTGGAAGACTTCCCAAGAATCCGTGGTGTCTCTTTCGTCCCAACTCTTCACTTGTACTGAGTTTTCACTTGCACTGTGCCATTTCTTCATCTTCATCTTCTTTCGTATAGGTTCTCATCTCTGTACTCTTTCCTTCTGCCCCCCATCTTCATATTCTTCAACTCCAGAACAACTAGGAGTATGAAGAAAACGTGGCAGTAGACCAACTCACAGGCCATAGCAGCAAAAACCAGACTGTAGAACTCTCCACCAGCACTAGCACTTATTCCGAATCCTGTGTCTCCATTAAATGCGTTGACAACCTTCTGGAAAGTGGTTCTTCCGGTGACACCAGCGACACAAAGTGAAATCCATGCACCGAGGGACCATAGGATTGTCGAAGCCAATATACCGATGGCGATGGTGAATATGATGGTGTTTGTGCGGTTCTTTTCCATGAGTCGGCATATGATCAGACCAATTGATGTGTACAGGTGGAAGGTAGTAGTGACCATAGAGAGAGCCAAGCCGGCTTTGAGTCCGGTGTAGATTGGAACTGCTTGTGAATCGATCACGCTCTGTACAGGCATGGAAGAAGGCAAATTGATATCAGTGTATGTCATTGTGGTGTTTGGCAGGATGGAGTGGTTCACATCCAGCAGGAGTGCCTCTGCAATGTTCATCTTGTATTTGTGGATCACACCGGTACAGTTAGAACTGTCGTCGCTCAGTTGTTCTTCTGTGGATGCTGAGCAGTAGCCAAAGAGACCGAAGTGGTAGTAAGGATTCAAGCCTGATTGCTCGAATGTCGTGTTCTCTGTGGCGCCAAAGACTTCAGATAGACTGATGTCCGTGATGTTGAGCTGAACGAAGTAAAGAGAGGCGTCCTTTCTGGCTGTGCTTTTGAAGTAGGCGACGAAGGACATGGCTGTAGCCGCGATGGTGACTATCAGGAGCGGGAGGGCAAGGGCAGTGACAACTGCAGCATTCTTGGAGCCGTATTTGAGGAGTACCATAGTTTGCTTGGAAGAGAACGGTTCCAGAGTCCAACGGTCTTCTCGCAGTGGGAGGCTCTGACAAACATCTTATAAGCAAAAACTTCCAGTCTTCGACGGGCATGAATCTGAGACAGCAGGGATAATCATCGCTGTTAACAGGGGTAGTGGTGGGCAGTGTACGGTGGCTGAAGTCAGAAGATATCACAACAGATATATGTAGCTTTGTAGACAATGTGGTCCAGACCGTTGTCTTTTATATTGCCAGGTGGGAGAAGTTAAATAGAGGCCGATTACCAACCTTGGATTAAACAATACAGTTTGGGTTTAATAAAAACAGAACAGTCTAGTGTGAAGGTTGTGTTTTTTCCTGAGTAACCTCTGAGCTCTGAGACCTAGAGATGTTTAGTGCTTCTGGAATCTGCCCAATTACTGCTACATACCATTAATGATTAGTGCCGACTCTCAGTGACTGGTGTCCGGATGTATCAGCATCCAAACATCACCCGGACACCACAAAATGAATATAAATTCTGAAGCTTTATTTAAAATACATTTTCAACGGCACTTTGGACACTTAAATAGATAAAAATAAATCCCAGAATTTTCTGTTTCTTATAGTAGCCCTAAATTTGTCGATTTTGAGGTTTTTGAGGGTCAATTAAAATTTTATTTAGTCTTACCATGGAGAACAGAAAGGAATAAAATGAGGAATGCACTTACCCTTTCTGGTTCGTATATAATAATTATTAATACTTCCACAAAATATTGTTATCTGGCTACTTTGATGACTTCGTCTGATCTAGAGAATTGTATCAATATAATTTATAGACCCCCAACTGTACTGGTTCCTCCAATATCAGAATTAATGAAAGCCACATATAAGTCCCGGACCCGAGTCTCTGACCCAAAAATCTAAGATCGCGCCCTTGGGCTAGCGTTGTACGCTAGATGTACAAAGAACAATCTGCTCACCATGTGGCCACACACTTGAAATAATTCAAATAAAAGTAGTGTCTTCTACACATAGAACCTTTATGTCCTTGCTGAACAATTTATAGAGTCATAACTAAACTTTTCACTGAGTCGTGCCCCTACCAATGTGGCCCGGCAGGTAGGAGCACAAAAACCTCTGTTTCCGAAGAAGCCATTATAGTATAGTGGTCAGTACAGTGCTTTGTGGCAGCGCAAACCCAGGTTCGATTCCAGGTAATGGCAAATCTTCTTTTTTTACTATTTTTTTGCAGGATTTATTCTTATTTTTGATAGCAGCTACATTATTGGCAAGCTGGTGAAAGAATTGCTATAAAATTGGTGGAGTTATACGAAGAATAAAAGTGGATGTTCATCTCATCGCGCAGAGCCTATGACAACAATGGTGTGAAGAAACTCTGGAATGAGTGGGCCAATTTAGAAAATTAAAAGACGAAAGTAAAGCCCACGAATGCTTTGAAGCAAACTATAACATTTTCTTGAAGATCTAGTAAAAATCTGGCTTTCAATCTCTGTCAATCGTGAAGCTGTAAACAATAAATGCGCACGACGTTTAATCGTGTGCGACGCGAAGATAAACGAGAACGCCACCAATCCTTTCCCTTTACCAACAACAGGCCAATCACCATCACATCGCCACGCAAAACCACAGAAAGCGCACACAGGAGCACACAAGATGGGCATATACATCCTCCAGACGATGGACGCGTTGCTCCAGTGCGCCTTTGTCTCCGCTATGTCCGTGATCTTGGTGGCAAAGTGGCATCCAGGTTTGGCGGGGTTCCTCAAGTACGGCAAGACACTTCAGCCAGAGAACGAATGTGAGCGTGCCAACAACACGAACGCTTTTGTGCACATCCTTCTCAACCTTCGTGTGCCGAAGTTCTGGTTCTTCCACTTCTACGTGCTCTTGCTCGTGCTGTCCTCGATCGGCTTCTTCATCACTGACAGAGACATCAAGTTGGAAACAATGGATCCATTCATCAAGTACATCGAAAACAGACCATACGGAACGATCCCACTCGAGGTGTCCAGACTCACTTTCTTCCTTTTGATGGGCCACGCCACGAGACGCTTTTTGGAAACGGTGCTCGTGATGAAGTACTCTCGTTCGTCTAAGATGAACGTGTCCCACTACCTTGCCGGTGTCTTCTTCTACTCTGCAATGTGCCTCCAGTTGTTCATCAACACTGATTTCCACTCCATAATTGACACTTCTGAGCCCCCAAGATTGCATATCACGATGATAATCGCTCTCTTGCTCTTTTTGGTCTCATCTACTGACCAATTTGTCAACCATCTTCACATGTCACGTTTGGTGAAGTACAACCTCCCAACTTACGGATTGTTCAAGTATGTCTGTTGTGCTCACTACTTTGATGAGATTATCATCTACTTGTCCGTCTTCTTGTTGACCAAGAACTGGACTTCATTTTTGGGGCTTACATTCACTGCCATCAACCTTGGTGTTTCTGCTACTGAGACTCATACTTTTTACAAGTCCAAGATAGATGGAGGTAAGGTCCAAAAATGGTGCATCATCCCATATATTTGGTGATTTTGCACATAAAATATGTTGTTGCTTTATGTTTATTGCTTTCCCTTTTACCGTCTTGCTTTGCCTTTACCCTTCATATAGAGAATGGTTGATCCATTTTGCTTCTTAATATCCTAATGCTTAATGTTCTATTTATTAATCTTCAACACATCGTAAATCATAATATCATAATCTGTCATATTCATTTTTATTTGTGTACAATCATTCAAGGTATTTCTGGAAGGCCAGAGATGTGTTGATTCCACCAAAGCCAAAACTGTTGGATAAAGCCAAGTGAATCTCCTTCTCCAAAGGTTTGCTAGCGACGATATTGAGACCAGAAGAGTCAACACCAACGTTGTCCAAGTTCAATGTGGGCGGGCAAACATTGTTTTTCACTGCCAATATGGTAAAAATGGATTCAATGGCACCGGCTGCACCGAGAAGATGGCCCGTGGATCCCTTTGTGGAGGAGACATGTAGGTGATCGTTATGAGATTCAAAGACACTTCTCATAGCATGGCACTCAATCTCATCACCGAGAGCAGTAGACGTGGCATGTGCATTAATGTAATCCACATCACTCTTATTCAACCCCCTCAAGGCACGTTCCATGGATCTGATAGCACCATTACCATCCGGCGCCGGGGCAGTAATGTGATAACCATCTCCAGACAGGCCATATCCCACAACCTCAGCGTAAATACTGGCACCTCTCTTCTTTGCATGTTCCAATTCCTCCAATACAAGAATACCAGAACCTTCTGAGAGAACAAATCCATCACGATCTTTGTCAAATGGTCTTGATGCCTTGGATGGCTCTTCGTTGTGCTTCTGCGAGAGTGATCTTGCCCTAGCAAATCCAGCGAGAGCCAATGGATGTACAGATGCCTCAGTGGCGCCGGCAAGCATCACGTTTGCATAATCATCCTTGATGAATCTGTAGGCGTCACCAATGGCGTGGTTTCCGGTGGCACATGCGGTGGAAACGGTGTGGTTGGGGCCTCTGAGGTTGTACTTGATGGAGATCAGACCAGAGGGCATATTTGGAAGCATCTTTGGGATGAAGAGGGGCTGAACTCTGCGGTAGCCACCTTTATCGAAGAGCAGTGAGTGATCGTAAGTCTCTGTGAAGCCACCGATTCCAGAACCAACACACAGCCCAGTCATGTCTCGTTCTTCTGGTGTGGATGGTGCCCAGCGAGCGTCTTTCATTGCTTCACTGGCGGCAGCCATAGCATATTGCGAGAACAGAGACATTCTTCTGGCTTCCCCATCTTCCAAATGATCAGAGTTGGTCCATTTGCCTTCAGATATCGGGCCTTTGGGCACAACACCAGCCACTTTCGATGGAATGTTATTGAACCGTTCGTCGTTGAGTGTATCTGTGGAGACGATACCGCTCTTCGACGCCAGTAGCGACGACCACGACATTTGGACACCAACACCGAGCGGGGAGACGAGTCCCAAGCCAGTGACGACAACTCTCCTTTGTGCCATTGTTTACCTCCGTAGGTGATAATTTGTCTATATGTAAGCGAACGATATGTGCTCTCCACATTTTGAAGAGTTTTGTGAGGGCGCGCCTCGAACGGCAGACCGCGGAAATTAGCGGGATCAAGCCACTAAACACACTGTTTTACAAAGACGATAACTCTTGAACAAATGGCGGTAAATGCGTGAAATCTGGACCGATTGAAGGCCTATGCCTCAAACTTCAATTTCATGGCCACAAAAAGCAAAAAAATAAACGAATGTGCCCCACGAGGGGCTCGAACCCTCAACCGTACGATTAAGAGTCGTAAGCGCTACCGATTGCGCCAGCGAGGCGACTTCGTTGTCACCTTAAGCATCACTGTTTCCCCGACGGAGATAAGGTGGTACGGGCACGACCCAGTAGGGGGCGCAGAAAGTGGTAAGGACCGCACAAGTTTACGGTTATTGCAGCACACGTTCTGGAATCTGGAGCAGTGAGCATGCCAATGTTCCTCCGCTTATATTTGGGCGCTTGGAACCACAACAAATACCGCCGTGGAGGGATTTGGTTGTTCTACGAAGTGACAACAGAGGTACACCAACATCCAAGCAACTCCTCATAGCTCTTCTACGAGTTCTCCAGCCGCCGCAATCACATCATCGGAATACCGCCGCCATAGTCTGATCAACAAACGCTATGAAATTTGCCGAGTTTCTCAAGGAGAACTTGGTGCCTGAGTGGCGAGACAAATACCTTGACTACAAAGGTGGCAAGAAGAAGATCAAGAAGATAACATCATCACCAACTCTCTCGAGAATCCTCACACAAACCCAGAACCCCACCCCAGCCGTGGCCGGGACCCACTTCAACGAGTTCTCGTTCAAACAACCACAACATGGAGGCTCCAGCGAGTCCTTTGAACAACTGCCCCCAGCAGCTATCACCCCAGAGATCAATCCACTGTCGACACTTCATCATAGAGCACCACAGAATGACAGAACACCGCTCCTCGATGCACAACGGCAACCAAAGAGCGCACCATTGAGATCAACATCACTCGCATTGCCTGAGCCTCAGAAGGCCAACTCTGTGCCAGCCACTTACGGCGGTGGATCCATACACAGAGAAGAAGGTGTGTTATTGGAGAACATGAACGACTCTTTGACCGCTGAGTTCGTGGAATGGCTCGATCTACAACTCTTGATGATTGAGAACTTCTACAAAGAGAAAGAGGACCACTCTTTAACACGGTACTTGCTCTTGCAAGACCAGATGTTCCATCTCGCGGAGGACAAACTGGCAATGAAGGATAAGAAGAAAGGTGCCGATGCTCATCCAGAGGAGAGATTGAAGATGGGACTTGCCAAGACAACACAAGGCTTGAACAAGTTGAATAAGTATGACTTGCCTTCATTACCAAAGAACCCATTCAAGAGGTCATCCAGTCCAGATGACACGCCCCATAGGAGGATGGACTATGAACACCACAGACATGAAGTTCCCTTCTACACAGCAAGACGTCAGTTGAAAGCTGCAGTTCAGGAGTTCTACAGAGAGCTTGAGCTTCTCAAGTCATACAGAATGCTTAACCGCACAGGTTTCAGAAAGTTGGTCAAGAAGTTTGATAAGAGAACTAAGCTTTCCCTTTCACCGTTCTACATGGAGAAGATCAACTCGTCACACTTTGCATCAAGTGATGTTCTTGACAACTTGATCCCAAAGGTGGAAGATCTCTACAGTGCTAACTTTGAAGATGGAAATCGTAAAGTGGCAGTGGAGAAACTTCGTTCAAACCTCAACGAGGCCCATTATTACTTACCAATGTTCATGGCTGGTATCTTCTATGGACTTTCAGTTCCGTTGTTTGGATATGCCATTTATCTTGGTTTACACAAGACTCTCAGTGGTGAGATCCTCGAGGGTAAGTACATCCTTCAAATATGGGGTGGTTTCTTCATGCTCTTGTTTATTACGATTCTCTTTGGTATCAACTGTCTCATTTGGACCATGTATAAGGTCAATTACAGATTCATCTTTGAGTTCAATATGAAAACTGCTCTTGATTTCAGACAGTATCCATTGATTCCATCAATATTGTTCTTTTTGTTATCATTGTTTGCCTGGTTTGGATTCAATGATTTCTGGCCTGATGTGCTTCCTTCAAGGTACTGGCCTTGGTTCTTTTTTGGATTTGGCCTCATTACACTGTTCACTCCTTTCAACGTTCTTCACCTTGAGTCAAGAAAATGGATCATCATCACAGTATGGAGACTTTTCCTTTCCGGTTTCTATCCCGTTGAGTTCAGAGATTTCTTACTTGGTGATATATTTTGCAGTTTGACGTACACTATGGGTAACATTTCATTCTTCTTTTGCATGTACGCAACACACTGGTCTGGTGCATTGACTGGTGGTGAACCTGTCTGTGGTTCTTCTAGGTCACATTTGATGGGATTCTTCTCTACACTTCCACCAATTTGGAGATTGCTTCAATGTATCAGACGTTACGCTGACTCTGGAGACTGGTTCCCGCATCTGGCTAACATGATGAAGTATGCCGTGACGATCGTTTACTACATGACACTCAGTCTTTACCGTATTGAAGGTACAGTGTCACACAGAGCTGTGTTCATTCTCTTTGCCATTATCAACTCTGTGTACAGTTCCTTATGGGATGTCTTCATGGATTGGTCGTTGATGCAAAACAAGTGGTTATTGAGAGATGATTTGGTATATCCAATGTGGTTTTATTACTTTGCTATTGTCAGTGACGTTATCTTAAGATTCCAATGGATCTTCTACGCTTTGTTCACTAAGCAGATTCAACA
Organism: Petasospora maritima; assembly: GCA_030557345.1. Taxonomy (NCBI): domain Eukaryota; kingdom Fungi; phylum Ascomycota; class Saccharomycetes; order Phaffomycetales; family Wickerhamomycetaceae; genus Petasospora; species Petasospora maritima. The sequence continues at coordinate 52,655 of JAKTOZ010000014.1, forward strand.
ATCCGCTGTGACAAGTTTCTGCGTTGGTATTGCCGAGATTTTGAGAAGATTTATTTGGCTCATCATCAGAATGGAGAATGAGCATGTCACCAACATTCACCTGTTCCGTGCTTCAAGAGAGACACCATTGCCATACGACACGGTGATTCGTTCGTCCAGTATGAGATCTCAACAGTCGCAAGAAGAGGAAGCCGTCGAGGAGGCAGAGACTACTGGTGCTGAAGATATTGAGACTGGTGTGTACTCGAGCATTGATCAAGGCTCTCCAGTCACATTGGGAACCGAGCTCAGAAGAAGAGCTACGTTTAATGGCAATGTGTTGAGATTGGTGAGTAAGGCTATTGTGAATGCTCACGCCAAGGACTTCCAGCGCCGTAAGACCAATCCTGGTGAAGGTGCAGATGAGAACAGTTCAGATGAGGACAACAGTGATGCTGAGACTTGAAACTGAAAAAAGATCCTCGTTTGTACACTCAATTTATTCATGAAGCGAATGAATCATGATGATGTGATGATAGTTACGTAGTACTTCGTGCATGCAGTAACAATAAGACGCGGAAAAGTAAAAAAAAAAGAAAAAAGAAAAAAACCTTAGCGGTACGCGCAACATGGACCGTTATTTATCATTCTTTCCTCCACCTCCCAGAAGCCTCCCCCACTCCAAAGTCGCACTGACAACACAGCACAACGGACAGAAATCCACGCGATACGGCGGCAAACTTCAACACCACCAAGGCCACACACCGCAGAGGGCCACCGCAGCGCCAGAGTACCTCGAGAAAGCCCCGCACTCGCTTATCCGAACCCTGATCCCTCAAACCCAATACACACACACACACACACCACACGACACTGAGCGGCTGATCCCACAAACCGATGAAGTTCGCCGAGTTCCTCTCTGAGAACCTGGTGCCTGAGTGGAGGGACAAGTACCTTGACTACAGCGAGGGCAAGGAACGCATCAAGCAGATCACCAAGGCACAGTCCCCAATTCTCTCACGCTCAGAAACACCGGCCTTCCCAACTCCATCATTGGTGAACCCACAGCCCAGCCATAGGCTTGACGAGCTCTTGAGACTGCGGCAACCCACACCGTCTATCACCTCCTTTGACGAGCTTCCTCCAGCGGCAATCACGCCCGACTCGAGTGCTGAGGCATCACCCCACCACAGACCAGTGCACCATGAGAGGACACCACTGCTCGATGGAACGCGGCACCCTCGTGTTGCATTGCTCCGGACCAACTCAAGATCTCTCCCAGACATCAAGAAGACCGCATCTGCCAGTTCTTCTCCCGTCGAGGCAGGATACACCAGTGCCACATTGCCATCAGCTGACAGAGCAGATGAGACTGCCATCCAAGACTTTGTATACTGGCTTGATGGGCAACATGAGATGGTCGAGTCCTTCTACAGAGAGAAAGAAGACCGTTGTGTCACGAGGTTCCTCCTTCTTCAAGATCAATTATTTCATTTGAATGAGGATAAGTTAAAGAACAAGACCATCTCTAAGGAGGAGACGAAGAGGGCCAAGATGGACAAGGCACAGACCGATTGGAGAGCATACGAGTTGCCATCATTACCCAGAGGACTCTTCAAGAGATTCTCTATGAGTGATAACAGTGGAAGAAGAGGAAACAGAGGAGACTATGAGCACATACGAAGAGAAGTCCCTTACTACGTGGCCAAACGTCAATTGAAGACAGCTCTTCAGGAGTTTTATCGGAAGCTTGAGTTCCTCAAGTCATACAGAGAGATGAACAGAACAGGATTCAGAAAGTTGTTGAAGAAGTTTGACAAGCGTACCAAGTCCTCACTATCCGCTTCATATATGGAGAAAGTTGGCTCTTCTTACTTCACCACGAGTGAGATCATTGATAACCTTCTGCCCAAAGTTGAAGACATCTATAGCACAAACTATGAAGATGGAAACAGGAAAGTGGCAGTGGAGAAGCTCAGACGTCATCCTTCTGAGGAACACTATTACAAGTCAATGTTCATATCTGGTATTCTGTTTGGTTTCTCTCTCCCTTTGTTTGCACAGGCTGCTTACTTTGGCTTACACAAGACTTTCACAGGCGAGCTTCCAGAGGGTAAGCACCTGCTTCAGATTTGGGCTGGTTTCTTCTTGTTATTGCTCATGACTATGTTTTTGGGAATCAACTGTTACATTTGGACAAAGTACAAAGTCAATTACAGATTCATCTTTGAGTTTGATCCCAAGACATGTTTGGATTACAGACAGTACCCACTATTGCCATCCATCTTCTTCATCTTCTTGTCCATATTTGGCTGGTTCAGTTTCCTAGACTTCTGGCCAGATGTGATTCCAGCCCGGTTCTGGCCCTGGTTCTTCTTTGTGTTTGCAATTGTCATACTCTTCCTCCCATTGAACGTGCTCTACTATGAGTCAAGAAGATGGCTGATCATTACAGCCTGGAGACTTTGCTTCTCTGGATTTTACCCAGTTGAGTTCAAAGACTTCTTTCTTGGTGATATTCTTTGCAGCTTGACATTCACTTTGGGAAACCTCCCATTCTTCTTTTGCATGTATGCCACCCATTGGTCTGGATCTCTCACTGGTGGTGAACCTGTCTGTGGATCTTCAAGATCTCGTTTGATGGGATTCTTCTCAACACTTCCACCCCTTTGGAGATGCCTTCAATGCATGAGACGTTACGCTGACTCTGGTGATCTATTCCCACATTTGGTGAACATGGTCAAGTATGGTATCACTGTCTTTTACTTCACTATGTTGAGTGTCTACCGTATTGACAGCTCTCTGTCCAACAGGGCCATCTTCATCTTTGTTGCAAGTATCAACTCTCTGTTCAGTGCCTTATGGGACATCTTCATGGACTGGTCTCTGATGCAGAACAAGTCTCTTTTGAGAGATGACTTGGTGTATCCAACTTGGTGCTACTACTTTGCCATTGTCAGTGATGTTGTTCTGAGATTCCAGTGGATCTTCTTTGCTCTGTTCAACGAACATCTTCAACAGTCTGCTGTGACCAGTTTCTTCGTTGGTGTTGCTGAGATCTTTAGAAGATTTGTATGGCTTGCCATAAGAATGGAGAACGAACATGTCACCAACATCCATCTTTACAGAGTTGCCAGAGAGGCCCCACTGCCGTACGAAACACTTACAAGAACCGACAGTGTCACAAGACTCCACGAAGAAGCAATTGAAGACGACGATGAAGAGTTTGAAGAAACAGTGGAAGACATTGAAACTGGTCGTTCCAGTCCAAGCTTCCGCTCAAGACCACCAAGGAGAATTCAGAGAAGAAACACCATTGTCAACGGTGACATCTTCAGATTGGTTTCCAGAGCCATCACAACTGCACATACCAAGGACTTCCAACGTCGTCGTAAGTCCAATGTACATAGACATGATCATCATGGCAACTACAGCTCTGATGAAGAGTGAATAAAAACAGTTTGATCATAAGCACATTAATCAATTATCACATAAGCCAAATTCATACCTTGAACCCATTGCAATCACAAGCTTCATCTCAAGATTAAGCACCGTCACCTTGGGTATCTCTCTCTGCCCCACCTTGTGCGCCAACCAACTCAATCAACTGAAGAGCTCCATCTTGTCAAGAGTCGCCTTGCTCTCCTTCTATTCTTTTTGGATATCCATGACACTGCTTCACTGAGATCTTTCAAGGACTCAACGATGGATTCTTTGAGCTTGACATTCAAGGACTCAACGATGGAGTCAAGTGTCGTTGACAATGAAACATAGTAATAACGAATATAAGGAATGATGATAAAGACTCGTGAAAGTACTTGGTAAAGAGAGCGAATTTCCAAGTTCCAACCTTATCTCTCGGCAGTTCGGCACGAGTCGCAATGTGACTGCGCACACCCGGACACCACATCTATCAGTGCTGTGGTCACTGGACGGCTGTCACAACAAAAGGCAAAAGAGCTCACCAAGTGATCTAACAACCCGAACATACAAGGACAATAGGGTACATTTCTGTCCACTGCCCATATACAGTTCCCGCAACGGCCGCAGCCCTTAATAAAACGCCCGGATATCGCGATTTATGCTGTTAGGTCATGAACCTCACGTACCGTGTGAGTGTGCCAGACAAAGTGCTCGGTCGCTCCTGTTGAGACTGCCACTGGACTTGGTCTTCCACTTTTGGGGAGTGGTGCTATCAGAAGAGGCAGAACCACTGTATATGATTAACAGAGTTCTTGATCTCGTACCAGAAGTTTCGGGCTCTCTGCAGATTGTCACTGATGACACAAGGAGGTACAAGTCATTTACTATGCTCCCGCAGACCCCGCATATAACTTGCTTGGATGTGTATGACCAACAGGAGGCGTCCTTGAGAAAGATTCGGTCAGAGGCTATTAGGTGTATTCTTGTGTTGTTCAAATGTGAAAGTGCCGTGCGCACGGGGGAGCTCAGTGCATCTGACAGTTGTCTATACGCCAGACTTCTGTTTAGCCCTTCAATTGAACTGGCATACAGCTTCTTGCACTGTAACGATGGTGGACATACTGAACAACTGATGCTCAGGCTTAAGAGTAACATAAGATCATCTGGGAAGCTACACATCGAATATGTACCAATTCGCCCAGACACAAATCAGCTAGAATGCAGGGCCAACAGACAACCGTCGAGTTACCACTCATACATACAGATCCCAGCATCTGGCCCCACTAGGTACTTCTCTTACTTTGAAACTTCCCCATGGGAGAAGAACTTGCATGACAAGCGCATGTACTTCCCCGCAGAGTGCACCAGAGGTGTCGACACAGAATGCGATTACCCAGTATTGCTCATCTTAGAGTCAGACGTTACCACACATCTCCATGTTTCATTCAGGAGCTCACGCATACCTTGTCTTTTGGTAACTCTTGAATATTTGAGAAAGCGCTGTCGAAACAAGCTGCCAGACATCAAAAACTTCAACGATAGCCTGTTTACTTTCTCAAACTTGAATTGGACTCTCGATACACCACACGGAGCTGACATTTGCAAACATGCAAAGCAATTACAATATCCCGATCAACACCGATTAATCCGAGGAGCCTTATATGTGAGTTGTTTTGAGTTCGCTAAAAAATACAAAAAAGTGCATTACTATGGGGTACCGGACCTCCTTGTTAGAGCTACCACCCTCTCAGCAGCAGAAGAGTTTGTGTGGCACAGGTTATCCCCCAATAAACTCAATGGAAACGAAAGTCCTGTTTTATACGGGAATTGCTATTCATCAGATCTCAAAAGGTTAGTGATATTTTCAGAGCTCCTCCACAACATTCCGAACGTGTCTCATGAAATAAGTGTTCGCTTCAGCTGTTGTTCCAAGTCTCTGGACTACTTACAACTGGTTGCTCTGGAACAAAGCACCGTGTATTGGAATCTCCCCAAACTTCTATCAGAAAGTTTGGTGCAGGTGGAGTTCATGCAGCTTCTTCAGATACGCAGAAGGACAGACTTGCGGATGAAACCTTCCGACTGGTTGAATATAGATAGCAGCAATATAGCTTTCATTATCCCGATTGTTAAGAAGTTGATGGTTGGGGGCTACATGCCAGAATTCCTTCTTCCTCAAATCACCGAGCCTTCTGTTATGCCTAGATGTTACTCCTCTGATCTCACTTGGAGACGCTGACCACAAAGGTGGGTACCCAGTTCCCATCTCAGAAAAGCAGTTTCCCAGATTGAGAAGACTGTATCTCAAAGGCACCCTTGCCGTTACTATAGGCTCTGACTTGTACCCATACATATCGGTCCCAAAGACATGTACCATAGTCGATTTGAGCTCGGTGATCAAGACAAAAATGCTATTGAATGGAAAAGAGACGACTATACCGAGAATCACAGTGCTGGCGGATACGTTCAACAGGTGGACCTTCTCCAAAGAGACAGGAGAGTACGAGTACATTAGTGGGAGAGTAATCGATCCGATCAAACGACTAGAAGAAGTTGACGAATCACTACGCCCAATATAACACCTTTCACCTTTCATTAAACAATTCATTATGGAGAATCTATACCAAACAATAGGACATTTAATAACCCTGGACCTTTGCGTAGTTTGGTGGATACAATCTCTTGTAGACAACCTTGGAAAGCCAAATTGGAACAATCGACAAGGCCAATATGACCGCCATCTGCCAGTAGAAAGTAGGCGAGGTCATGAAATCAAGATCAAAGTAATCATACAAGAATGGAATGGAACTGATGTAGACACCAAGGGTAACCAACTCGGAGAAGATCATTGTCTTGTTCCATGTGTGGACCTCAACGGCAACCATAGCCAACTCATTCAACACCAAACCGGTGAAACACAATGAGACCATTTTGGTAAAGTCTTCTGGTTGAATACTTGTGAAAACCTGTGACAGGATTTGAATGACACCACCTTGATAAAGAGATACGGCAACCCAGACAAAGAAGGTAGCATAACTCAAGGACTTACCTGAAGTCAACTCGTGGTAAAGCTCTGGGAAGACAAAGCACACCTCTTTCTCAACGTCGTAGTCAAAGACAAGAGCAAAGACTGGCATCATAGTGTAACATGTTGCATATCCAACCATAAGGAAACCAGTAATCAAAGCAATTGGCTCATAAGAAGATGTGATGGAGAAGATGGCCTGTGCAACTGAAATTAACAAACCTCTATGAATGACGAATTGACCCAACTTAGCAGATCTCTTATAACTGTTTCTTCCATGCCAAAGTAAGAGGGTGGTCAAGTGACAGAACTGGGTGATAGAGAAATCAGCAGCCAATGAAGCCTGCTTACCCTCCTTACCAACGATACCAACACCAACATCAGCACACTGGATCATACTGACATCGTTACCACCGTCACCAATACAACATACTCTCTTCTTGGTGGCTTCTCTGATCAAGACAGCAACATCGGCCTTTTGCTGAGGCGTACAACGACAAGCAATGACACAGGGAAGATGAACAACAATATCAAAGAACTCCTGTCTGTAGTGTCTCAAATATAAACCCAACGATTCACCATCAATCAAAAGACAGGAATTGGTATTAGTTTTCAAATATTCAAGGGAACTCATAGCCCCTTCAACTCTGGAAACCCTGGTAATTGTATGCACGTACTGACCTCTGGAGATTAAACGAGCACTCACAGAGACACAACGTGCCGTTTCAACTTTGTCACCAGTAAGCATCCAGATCTTGATACCAGCATTTCTCAAAAGTTCAATGGAAGTCTTGACGTCCTTTTGGAGCTTATCTTCAACACCAGTAAGACCCAAGAGTTCAAGATCGTTCTCCAAATACTGCGTGATGACTCTTTGCATTTCAGTATCTCTGTTCACCATGGAAGCAGAAGCCTTCTCGTATTTCTCCTTGAAAGTGGCATAAAGCTTCTCAGTGAGTTTCTTTCTGGCAATGACCAACGTTCTTAAACCCTCTCTGGCCATGTTACTTGTCTCTTCATCCAACCAATCGTTACTCTGAACCAGCTTGCTCATGACAGTATCGGCACCTTTGATCAAGAACCAATATTCGTCTTTAACGTTGTCGTGAATCACGATACCCATTCTCTTGGTGTCAGAATTGAAAGGGAACATTTGCAAGACGTCATAAGAGAGGCTGGAGCCAGTAGCATCATGCGTCAAAGTCATACTGTGACGATCTCTCTTGAACAAAGACAAACCGACTTGTTCAGTGAATTTCACGATGGCGATTTCATCTGGAGAAGCAGCCTGGTAAGTGATCTCACCATCTTCAAATGTTGGTGTGACATTGTGACAAATAGCAAGTGTGGATACCAAATCACGGACTCTGTTACCCATATCTCTTTTGTTGGTCGTGGTCTTACCACCGGTCATGTTGGCAACATAGTCTTGAACAATGTCCATGGTGTCTCCAGCGTAGGAGACAGTACCCAAGTGCAATTTTTTCAACTCCATATCATTCTGTGTCAATGTACCGGTCTTATCAGAGAGGAGGTATTCGATTCTTCCCAAATCCTCTGGGATTGTACTTGTTCTCACAATGGTGTCTTCAATGGACCCATCATGTTCAATCTGGTAGGCATACACAGTCTTTGCCAAATCCAAGTTAACTCTCAAAGAAACCGGGATGATTGTGGAGAACAAAATCAAGAATCTCATCACGTCCAAGTACCAATCAGCACCAAACCCATTAACGGCAACCAGGCCAAAAGACAACACAAACACACAAGCACATAAGATCTTAGAGATACGATTGATTTCCAATTCCAAGAGACCTGTCTTGACACCGGTCATTGTAGTGTTCATAGCCTGTCTGGTATCAGTACCAGTGTAAATGATGCAGCCGATGGCAGTACCAGAAGCAAGGACGGTGTTGGCCCACAGTGTGTTATCAATGGTCAAACCAGTCTGGTGACCGTCATAATTGAGTCTTCCAAGGAAAGAGTGAATGGACTTTTCTGGAGCAGAAGCAGTGATCATGATGTTTTTGAGCTCTTCAAGGGAAAGATTTTGAGTCAATGGAGATGCAATTCTGAGCTTCCAATCGGTCTCACCATCCAACTGATCAGTCTTGATGAATGATTCACCAGATGCTTCACTTGATTGGAGCAAGATCATATCAGCTGGGATTCTTCTATCCTTATGCAACTTGACCAAATCACCAACGTTTAAGTCTTTACTTGGAACCATCTTGGTATGGCCAACGACTTCATACATCTCATTATTGGCTTCAGAATCACGTCTGCGTCTTTGGATATCGTCTAAAGCCTCTTTACTCATGGTGACAACGAGAACAAACGCCAATGGAACAATGTATGATGAGAGATAACCGATTCTCAATGCAGGAACTGCCTGTGACAAGGCAACGATGAGGAAGTAGAGGTTAAAGAAGAATTTGAATTGTTCATAGAGGATTAATGGGATGAATGTCACTGGGTTATATTTGGCATTGGAAATTGCGTTGGATGGGAAGCTGGTACTGGGTATTCCTGGGTATATGGACCTCTCAGTATGTTTGTCAGTCAGTTGGACAGCCGTGGTGCTGTTGCTTCTCGACAGTGGAGTAGATGCAGTAGTGAAGGCATTGACGAGCTTCTTCCAGGTGCTGACGTCGTTTCCTGAAGGGGACTTCCTTCCAGAGTTGCCAATCAGCGGCGTGTTGTCCGTTTGAAGCAACTGGTCGAAGGAGTCCTTCCGTTGACCAAGACCCATGTTCTGTAGGGGTATGTTGTTGAAGTCGGAAGCTTGGGAGAGGTTGGAGACGCTGCCGTCAAGGGATCCTGTGTAGCGGAAAGGGTTCTCCTCTATGTCTGCGAGGGCGGCCTCGAGAGAGTCGTCGAACTGCCTGTCAAAGGAGGAAACGCTGCTCTGTCGTTCTTGCGGCACAGCGTTGAGCTTTGCGGGCATTTAGCGAGGACGCCTGGCGGGGTGTGAGCCTGGCGGGTTGTGGAAGCTGAGTGTAACCCGTGTGAAGAGCAGGCAATAAGCAGAAGTCCAAACTGAGAGTGGGGTTAATCAGTGGCTGGGTGGCGTTCTGATTGTTGATGGTGGGACCTGCGAGAGATGAAGCACTGATGGTTGACTTCTCAAAGGGCGGCAAGTGGGAAATGAGGCCTTGAGGACGCCTGAAGTTGGATGATGTGCGTGTTCAGGTGTCAAGAGTAGTTCAAAGGCTCCCAATGGCAGAAGAAAGCAACGGTTTACACGTGGCGGATGCTCTTTCTTCAGGAGTTATCGTTGTTGTGTTAGCCGCCAGGTCCAATTTCCAAAAGGCACACAGCCGAAATGCCCGGTAAGGGACACATCCGTATACGTCACACTAAACAACCGAATCAACCGGGCTCTAAACTCAGCGCTTTGAGCAGTTTTATAGACAACCTTTTCAAAAGACTAATAAAGCGGTGAATCTGACTCATCTATTCATCAAATGTCAGGGCGGTAGGGCCTATGTGAAGCCAGGTGTACATCAGCCTCCAATCCTCACACATGCCTCATTGGCTCAACCATGAAACCACTTCTGCCCGATAAGGAAAAACTACAAAAATTTAAATCATTATGTGCTTTTTGTATTAAAACAACCGTATAATTTACAAATGCTTTAAACTTAGTTCTTCTTGGCAGCCTTCTTCTCCTTGTCAGCCTGCTCCTTCAAGACTCTCTTAACAATCTTCTGCTCCTCAATCAAGAAAGCTCTGGTGATTCTCTCCTTGACACAGTTGGCACATCTGGAACCACCGTAAGCACGGGAGACAGTCTTGTGGGTCTTAGAAACCTGAGCGTACTCTCTTGGTCTCAAAGAAGAGATACCTGGGAGAGCAAGACCACAGTCACCACACTTTGGTCTGGTACCGGTCTTCTTGACGTGCTGGGCACGCAAGACACCACCTGGAGTCTTAACAACTTTGATCTTGTTAGATCTGGTGTTGTCTGGATGTATGTTAGTAATCAGGGCTCTTGATGATAATGAGAATATTTGTTCCCAATCCTGTGTTTATAGGAAGATAGACAGTGGTAGAGACAGAGGTTCAATATGGCACTTGTAGCCGTGACTGGGTGATATGGTGTAGTGCAACAGAATGGTAATATCTAGTACGTGTGTGCGTGATGAGAATGGTGTGTACAGCATTGGTTTCGTCCTTGTACTTGGTCAAATCTTTCCCTTCTTGGTGATGGAGTCCAAATATCGAGGTGCAAATTCTTGAATAACCCCATTGAAAAATGGCATTCTCTTGTGATTTCTGCTACTGTGATTCTTCTTGTATGCAAAGAAACGGATGGTGATGCCGTGGTATTACGTGGTCTTGTGCTCTTCAATAGTGGTGTCTTGAATCTTTTCTTTGAATCGATGCCTCTTCTCGTCATCGTGGTGTCACTGTCTTTCGTTCCAGCAGGATAGGGAATGTGTCGTCCTGTACGTACATGGGTTTCTTCTTCTGTAGGTAACTCTCTGAGCCATCTTTGAATGTGTGTGGTATCCCTTTACCTATACCTTTAAACGGCTTCGTGGTGTTGATGGACTTTTGTTAATTTTCACCGTCCAGAGCGCGCGCCCTGCCAACGCCCACAGTTGGTGAAAATTTGTGGATGGTGTTTGGGTTTTCCGCGATAGAGTGTGACTGCCCTACCTGAGATCACGTGACCAGGAATCTGAAAAGCAGCTGCCCTGATATGGATTCCCGGCTGGGACAACACGTTACACGGAACGTGGGGGTGCTTCATGAGGAGTCGGCAATCAACAAGACTTTAATAAGAGCACTATGGGGCTAAGATCGATCTAAAAGATATAGAATACTATCCAGGAGGCGTATGAGTTCTAACGACTGAATACGATGAAGGTGAAACGGAAATTTTAAAGTGTGTATTGACGGGCATCACGTATTGTAACCCGTACAATCTAGTTCTCAACGGCAACAGCCTCCATCTCGACCTTTTAATGATTGTTAGTGACCTGCGATGTATATCATAAGCGGAAGGAAGACTTACATCGACACCCAATGGCAATTCTCTAACAGCAACACAGGATCTGGCTGGTTTGTGCTCGGAGAAGTACTGAGCGTAGACCTTGTTGAACTCGGCAAACTTGCCCATGTCGGTCAAGAAGACGTTGACTGTTCAATGGTTGTTAGTAATCGTGATCTTCACATATATCTGTTTCAACAGTGAGGTGTACTTACTCTTAACAATCTTGTTAAGACCAGAGTTGGCCTCCTCCAAGATAGCCTTAACGTTCTGGATGACTCTGTCGGCTCTTTCTGGGAACTCGCCTTCAACCTTGACACCTTCTGGGGTCAATGGGACCTGACCGGAGACGTAGATGAAGCCTATGGAAGTGATGTTAGTTCAACTGAGTCAATTGGTGATGTATCGGTGATAACAAAGTGCAATTGATGCATTGGATCACGATATAAAAGGATTGACGTACCGTTGACCTTGATGGCCTGGGAGTAAGAAGCGGCAGCTGGTGGAGCGTTCTTGGTAGCAACCTTTTTTGGTATATTGTTAGTGATCCTATGTCAATTGATGATAATGAATCAACATCTTTGGCTCAGTTGAAGCAGATCAAGCCCACAGCAAGATAAGGAGATAAGGCCAATGAGACAAGGATGGGGTGCGAAGATGGAGTGGACGATTACTCACTGGAGTGATGGTAGACATTGTTCTGAGGGAGAGGAATCTGGACTGGGTTCTGGCGGAACGGAGAGTGGTCTGGAGCAAAGACATTAGAACGTGTGAGCTAAAGGGCGGGGGGCAAAAACCGGGGGAAAGTGCGGGCTTTATATCAAGCCTGGGCCATGGACTTCTTCTCTGACCCGAACCACCAGCTGGCTGGGAAGGCGCGACTGGGGCCACACTCAGAGCACACGAGTCAGATCCGCCGAGTCAACTTTGAGTTGGAGCGGTTGTACACGGTATCTACTTGATCAAAAGTTCTGGCTCTATGTAATATATAGCGGTCGTTGATTGTTTTGTATGTACATGTCCTCATTAAAGTGCGTGTGTGATCGTGATTTTACTTGTCTTCTGGGCCCGTCATTGTCTGGCCGGATAGCGGTTGGATCTCCTCATACTTCTTCCTCAGCTCTTGTTGATACTCGTGTTCCACCTTGTTGGCGAGAAGCTTCTTCTTGAGTGCCTTCTCTTGAATTCTTTGGGCGTCTCTGATTGGACCTTGACGAAGGGCCTGTTTGTCGTGTTAGTACACCGATTGTGAGTATAGACAGTAGCTCTAGAGCTTCGAGAGGGAACATACTGCTTGTTCCTCGGCCTGGACTTTGTGGACCCAGATCACCGTGACAGTTGTGACGATGAAAGACGTCGCTAGTGTGATCTTAGAGGCTCTGGACATTGTGGTGCCTGGTGCCAGCGTGTTTGATCTGGTCTGGAGATCCTCATGATGGGGAGTTGAATCTTTTCAGTACGTGTAGCTAGGCCGTTATACAAGAAAGCCACGGTACGGCCACACGCAGAGCCCGAGGTCGCGCTAGGCACAACTGTACAAAGAGCTAGGCGAAGGCCCGCGGCCTCTAGGCAGAGTCTTGGTCCTTGGAGTCCGGCTGGGCTATTAGTATGTGCGCTCCGAGTCCGCCTCCACGGGGTCTCACCGGCTTGGGCTCTCCAGACTCCAGACCCATACGCCAAAGTGAGACCCCGTGGGCTCGCGGAGATGTGGCGCTCTGGCAGGGATCGCTGCGTGGAGAGTTAAAAAGAACCGTAAACAGCATAGAACGAATAAAACATTACAAAGGACTCTGAAACTTCTGCTGTTGAAGTGCATTCCGCCCGCCTGCCCCAGCCAAAGTCACGAGATTCCAGTCCCATTCACGAGCGATCAGCGCCACCGCGAACTTGGGCACATCACGTTTACCGAACCAAAACAAGCGCCCAACACTGTGCCCAAACATTCGCAGACCAACGAATACAACGGCCAGGAGAACGACACTCCGATGCAGGTAAGTCGTGACACACTCTGGTGACAGTCCATTGGCACTGGTCGATCTTCCAACGCGGCGGAAGCGCTGGATTGCCGAGCCGCCGACATCCAAGGAACTCGGTTATCCCCTCCAGCAACAACACCGCTATCTTCAGCGCCACGACCGCCGCCAGCACCACTTCTCACTCTCCTGACAGACCACTAACCATCCCACAGAGCAATATTCCCTTGCCACTCGAGCATGACTCCAGCCAGCCCATCGTCATCCCGGGCCAGGAGGTTCAGACCACCCCCACTGGCAACTCGACCAGCTCCTTCATGCCCGAGAGCTACCAGACGGCACAGTCTTTCAAGCAGTCACCGAATCAGTACCCTTTCTCATCATCCGTGAACTCTGTCACGTCACAGCCACACATTGCCGGCTCTTACCAGCACCAATTCACGAACAGTAACCTCAGAGGACCATACCCAACATCACCAGGAGGCGTTTTCTCTTCCCCGCGAGCTGAACCACCATCGTACCAGCACCATCACCGCCCGTCATTCACAGAGAACAGTCAGGGACAGAAGCTGTTCCAAGGAAGTCAGTCCATGGCAAGACCGAGCTTATTGACCAGTACGCTTGCATCCCAGAACTCCATTACCCAACTGCCATCCATTCAACAACAACAGGCCCAAGTTCCAGGCGAACAACAACAGCCACAACAACAGACGTATGGTTCCAGCTTCAGGCCTTCGAGCTTGAGAAGCAGTATTGGACAGAGCGACAGCTCCATGTCTAACCAACAGAATCTTCCTTCCTATCAAAACGTTCAGCAGACACGTTCAGACAACATCAACATTCAACAACCGACCACATCCCAACATTTCAATGCATCTGGTAGTGTCAACTCTTACACTCCACACCATAATACCCCGAGCGCTGTTTCAAACTCATACACTTCCAACCCAAGTTCTGTTCCAACAATGACTGCTCAATCTCAGCCATCTTCATCTTTCCAAGGTTTCAACCAGTTCCCAAGAACACAACCAACGAGCTCAGTTGCGACGGAACACGCCAGATTTGCCGACTTTTCCAAACCACAAGAATCCTCTTTTGTTCAAAGAGGTGGGTTCCCGACACAGCTGCCTGTACATCATGAAGAGACTCATCTAAACTCACACGGTGCCCAACAGCAGCAACAACAACAACAATTACAACTCCATCTACATGCACCACCGCCACAGTCAACGCAAGAACCACAGTTGTACGAGACCATCCTTCGACAGACAGAGTCTGATGGCTCACCAGTGGAGCATTTGGACATCGTTAACCACCCAGTGGACGATCTACTCATGATGCTATCTGCACTGATTCAAAAGATAATTGAAGCCAATGATTCATTACACCCACATCATTATCATCATGCATCTCAAATCCATCAATCCAACAAATACGCTGGTAACGTTTTGGCATTCCATGGTCGTAATGTTCCTGCTATCTCGATACATGCATACCTGACACGTATTCTTAAGTATTGTCCAGTGACTAATGAAGTGTTTTTGACATTACTGGTTTATTTTGACAGAATTGCCAAGAGAGCCAATGCTGGGAATTCGGATGATGGTGGCGATGGACAACCTGCAATGACTCCAATGGGTGATGAGAACCAGTTATTCGTGATGGACAGTTATAATATTCACAGATTGATCATTGCTGGTATCACCGTTGCTTCCAAGTTCTTCAGTGATATTTTCTACAAGAACTCAAGATATGCTAAAGTTGGTGGTTTGCCATTGGAAGAGTTGAATCATTTGGAATTACAATTCTTGTTGTTAACTGATTTCAAGTTGATGATTCAGATTGAGGAGTTGCAAAGATATGCCGACCTTCTACTCAAGTTTTGGAAAAGAGAACAGACAAAGCCACAAGATCAACAACAAGAACAACAACAGCAATCACAACAAGGTCCTGACTCTGAGGCCAACAGTGATTCTATGATGCAGCAATGAGATTATGGAAATTGATACACTCGATTTGATTCCGTTTATTGATTTTTCGTCGTTTTGTCAATGGTTTATTTCTTACAGGTGATTTTCTTGATTTACGTTGTTTTATTTATCACCCTCTTTTGGCCTTATCTCTTGGCCATTGTGTTTCTCTTGGATCGGCATCAGCAGTTTCAGGAGATCTATACCCGACATCACTCCATTCAATTCTCAGAGAGCTCGTAATGTTGCTTCTCCAGTTTTTATAAACTCTTTTTGATACATACTGTCATACTAATAGTACCACTATACGGCCATGGTCGGCCAGTTGTAGCACGTACTACAGCATGTGTACCAAAAGTCATATGCAAAGGGAGCATCCATTTAAGTACACTATAAAACAACCGAACAATAAAAATCTCCCAAGGAAGAGTGGAGTCTAGTACATAGAGTCCACCTTCATGAAACCAGAATAGAAACCATGATAGAGTACAGATCGATGCTCTTTAGGAAAGTCGTAACACGTCGTCTTCTGAAATACCAGAAAGAAATGAGGCAAGAATGCGTTCTTAACGCAATCTTCTGGCCTCACGCTCGGACTCCATCAAGGACAAGATGTCGTTCTCTCTGACTGGGCCCTTGACGTTTCTGACAATGGTTCTGGAGGAGTCGTCGAGGAACTCAACTCTGACCTGGGTGACACCACCACGGGAGCCGGTTCTGCCGAGGACCTTCTTAACTCTGGCAAGGGTAACTTGTGTCTTTGTGTCCATTTTTGCGATATGCTTTGTGTGCTGACTTCCAATCTCGTCAATTCTGATGCCTCCTCTGCTCCTCTTCTTGTGTTGATGAAAAAAAGCGTCGGCGTGGCTGTTGCGCGTACCGCACTTCATAGGGCCGGGTAACCCCATTTTCGCGAGCCGGCGGTGTTATCAGCGGGCCGGCGGCTCATCCGTTGCGTGCGCGAACCACGTTTTTGTCGACATTTCTGACTCAACTTCTCGGCCAAGCGAGCTTCTCTCCATTGAAACGGTCTCTGCCAAAGCACAAACACATACCAAACAGCACCATGGATTTGGTTAACCACCTCGAGGATAGACTCCTTTTCGCCGTCCCAAAGAGTACGTACACATACTGTTCCTGGCGAGCGAGCTGTTGGCCCCGGTACCGGCTTTGGCTCTCCCAAATGTCATCGCTATCTGTTAACTGGCTCCCTTCATGCCCCCACCAACTCCTTTTCCAAGATCCCTTGATACTAACAGATCCACAGAGGGTAGACTCTATGAGAAAGCCGTCCAGCTTCTCAAGGGCTCCGACGTTGAGTTCCACCGCCACAACAGATTGGACATCGCCTTGTCCACCAACTTGCCAGTAGCACTCATCTTCCTCCCTGCTGCTGATATTCCAGTCTTTGTTGGTGAAGGTCGTTGTGACTTGGGTATCACTGGTGTTGACCAAGTCAGAGAGTCTGAGGTTGACGTTGAATTGGCCTTGGATCTTAAATTTGGTAAGTGTAAGTTGCAAGTCCAGGTACCAAAGAATGGTGAGTACAAGGAGCCAAAGGAGTTGATCGGTAAGACAATCGTCTCCTCTTTCACAACACTGACAAGAAAGTACTTCGAAGAATTGGAAGGCGTTGCCCCAGGCCAGCCTTTGAAGACCAAGATCAAACACGTTGGTGGTTCCGTTGAGGCTTCTTGTGCCCTCGGTGTTGCTGATGCCATTGTCGATCTCGTTGAGTCCGGTGAGACCATGAAAGCCGCTGGTTTGATTGACATCGACACCGTCTTGTCCACCTCTGCCTTCTTGATCCAGTCCAAGACCCCAGCTGAGCCAGAGCTTGTTAAGAAGCTCGTCTCCAGAATTGAGGGTGTTCTTGCCGCTCAGAAGTTTGTCTTGTGTACATACAATGCCCCAAGAGACAACTTGACTGGCTTGTTGACCTTGACTCCAGGCCGTCGTGCTCCAACTGTCTCCCCAATCGATGATGATGGCTGGGTCTCTGTTTCTTCTATGATCCAGAGAGCTTCTAAGGGTGAAATCATGGACAAGCTTAAAGAACTCGGTGCCTCTGACATTATGGTCACAGAGATCTCTAACTGTCGTGTCTAAAGGAAAATAAATAATTTAAAAACGGAAATAGAATGTTGAAAAGAACGATAGACCAATTCATTTAGTAGACGTATCTTTAATTTAGTCGTATATCATATTCAAGGGTCCACACTAGTTTCGATCTGCGTACCAACTGTAGATCTCTACAATAAGTCCCCGGTCTTCAAATGCAAGTACTCCTCTATTCATGTAATTTCAAAAACTTTAGTGTTAAACTTCTCAAATATATAAAACCCGTAATGTAATTAATAAGTCCACCCGTCATCCTCTGCATATAGGTCTCAGAACTTGATCATGAAGTTGAGTCCAACACGCATGGTTCTGGCAACGAAATAGAAGATACCACTGGCCAAGATCGTCACAGCAGCGTGGATGACCATGTTTCTGTAACCAACAACGGAGCCATCCCCAATGATTGCACCAGAGATTGGAATACAAACCAACACACCGAAAGAAGTGATGAAATACATGGTACCGTAGCGTCTCCCGAAGTCCTCTGTCTTAGAGATCTGTGCACAACAAACTGGCAACAATGAAAACACGGAACCAGTGAAGAAACCCCAGCCCACAGTGAAGACGAACAAAGATGGTAGACTGTCACCGAATGGAACCAATGTCACAAATGCAATGATAGAAGATATCGACAAGGTGATATACATGATGTTGAAACGACCGATTCTGTCAGACAAGTAACCTGTGATCCAACGGCCGGGAATACCACCAACGTGCGAAATGGAAATGAGGAGATAGGAAGTGGACAAGGAGAATCCATGGGCTCTGGCAAAAGAGGCCTGGTAAGTGGCAAGGATCAAGACGGATGCCTCAGCAAATGCAGTGCCAAGACAGACGAATAAGAAGTCACCAGATTTCAACCCCTTGATGTCAAATGCCACAAAGTAGGAGAGAGCTTTCTCCCACGAATTGTTACCTGGAGATGGCTTATGTGGAAGTCTCTCCTTGACAAGGGCAACGGAGATGGAGTAACAACCTAGAATGATGAAGGAGAAGATTCTCATGGTCCACGTATAACCAACAGTGTCAAACAATTTTCTTGTCATGATCGGGAAGACGATACCACCAACGGAACCACCAGTGGATGCAAAACTGCTCATGAGACCTCTCTTCTTATTAAAGTAATGAGCCACGACACCAATCAGAGGGGAAGTGGTGATACCACTACCGAATCCGGTGAGGATGGAGAAAGAAAGGACAAAGTGCCACACTTCAGTACAGTTACCCATAGCAAAGAGTCCAGCAAATGTCATGAGAGCACCGACAATGACAGGAGCTCTAACACCGTTTCTGTCAAAGTATGTTCCTGAGAAGATGGAGGTCAAAAATACAATGAAGAGGTAAATGGAGAAGATCCATGCAATGGTCGATGCCTCCACATCGGTAAGGATGTTCTCGGAGATGTAGGTCTGGAAGACACCCTGTGTGTTGAGCAAACCAAAGCCCGAGATCAAGCCGAAGAAGGATCCGAGTACGACTAGGTAGGCCTGGAGACCACCTTCTGGGAAGTACATGTCACCATCTTCACCAAACATATCATCCTTTGCATTTTGTGCGTTGTTCCCAATGGTATTGTTGGAGTCGACTATCTCCAGTGGGTTGAGCTCGATGTCTCTCTCGTCAACGTCATCTTTCTTCTGTGGTTGTGCGATGGAGTGTGGTGTGACGTGATCAATGGACGGGCCCGTTTGGTCAAAGTATCCCGCTATGTTCTCATTGTACGCGGTCTTCGAAGTGTCGAGGGGGGAGGTCGGTCTGTTGTCGGACATTAGACTTCTTGGATCGGTCTTTGGTCTTTAAACAGGAGAAACAGCTGGGAAGAAGTGGGACACCGAGGTTCTTTATACCACGAGAACTTTCTCACACGTATCTGGATCTGATTAGCCCCTGGCGCCGTGTAGGGTCTGACTCTGACTCTTCCGGTACCTTATACTAACATGGTGAAATTTTTACCTGTGGCGGGGCTGGGTTTCCGCACTTTTTTGTTACGGCCGACTAAAGTAGGGGTTAGAAGCGGTAGGCCCGTTAACTTTAGGAGAAGAATTTGAGGCAGGAACACGAGCAAAAAGAGCGGCCAGAAGGATGGAGGATGGAGTCTTGGCTTGTAAAGAGGCAATCTCCTGGAAAAATCCCCCGTAAGTTTCAGCAATTCTGTGACGAGCCGTAGCCGTCGGCTGGCACTGTGTGGGGACTGCGCTCTGGAGAAGACCAGTACAAGTAGACCTGTGAAGTTGAAACTCGAGAGTACTCGCAAGTTCTACAGTCATGATGTTTATCAGGGCTTCAAGTGATAGCCTGTGGCTGTGCGTATAATCGCCGCGTTGATAGTTGATAGTATTAAGTGAGCTAAGTATTGCAACAGTGAAAGAGTCGGTGAAGTACCAGTAAATTCACTGATTGCAGGGTGTGACATAGTGACGAGGCTCGTTTCATAAGTGTAGTACCAGAATGAATCGAGCCTCAGGTACGTAGCACTATAGCTGTCATCTTGTTATGTGTATGTGAGTCACCTGCAGCAGTGCGATTATGTCAAATGCCACAATGCGTTGTTCGATCATCACAAAGCCAATGCCACAATCAGATTGAGCTCCTTTTCCTTGATCTCCAAATCAGTCTGCACAGGCTTCACAAGACCACCGACGTGCTCAATCACCATTTTCTTGATGATTCTTGTCTGTTGAGGCGACTCCAGCAAGTGGTCTTCATTGAGCATGGACTGCATCAACGCGTCAAACCGCGCATTGTCAAGGAGGCGCTGGATCATTGGAAGATCCCAGTTGTGCACTGCTCTCTGGAGCTCGCTGAGTCTGCTGCTGATCTCATATACGGTGTACTGCTCAGAATGGTGCGAGATCTCATCCAAGTTGTCCCAGCCGAGGAGTGGCTCGTAGAGATGAGTCGGGGAGGTCGGAGAGCCCGAGATGGAGGAAAGCTCATGCTGGAGCTGCTTGTTGAAAGAGTTTCTGATCGACTCGGAGTCTGGAGCCATGTACAGTGATGGGAACGAGGAACGTCTGCTGATTTGGGATCTGTTGAACAGCGGCTCTTCGTGGAGTTTGAAGGAGATTGGGTTGCTCATGATGTGTTGGTCTGCGTGTTATGTGTTGCTTTGGTGAATTCGTTCGTCCTGAAGTCTCGTATTAAGCCCTGACAAGTAACTGAGCACAATTTGCGGAACAGAAGAAGAATTAAACACTTTTATAAGACTTCTACGGCAACTACGGAGCCTCCACCAGCTACTAGTATAATCAAGTTAAAATCGACCCATCTTCACTTCCGAGGGCTTCGCGAATCCGGGGTAGTGACTCTGAGTCTAGGCTCTTTTTTTTTAAAACGCTGTGAATTTCTTTTTCTGTGATTGCCCGCCGTCATGGCCGGATAAAT
This sequence comes from Petasospora maritima, assembly GCA_030557345.1. Taxonomy (NCBI): domain Eukaryota; kingdom Fungi; phylum Ascomycota; class Saccharomycetes; order Phaffomycetales; family Wickerhamomycetaceae; genus Petasospora; species Petasospora maritima. The sequence goes on from JAKTOZ010000014.1 coordinate 73,529, forward strand.
CCGAGATTCTAATTCTCCGCCAAAAATATGAATGGATTCTTCCTCTTGGAGTTTTTACAGACTTTTGAGAGGGATGGGGATCGAATCAATGGAATGTGGTACAGATGGAAAGGCTCGGGAGGAGTTGGGTTGCAATGCATGGGTGACTTCTGTCCCGTGTTCCTCCATATCGCTCACAGCCATGAAGTTGGGGTTAACCCGTGTGGCTCTCCCTTGCCCTAGTTTTATAACATCGCAAATGGTCCAGGGCCGAGATTCGCATATCTAGCTGATAAATAATAATCTCATAGTAGTATATATACAGTGGCGTCTTGGCTTTCCGGACGGAGCCGATTATAGATACGACACTGTGATAGATTCCCCACTTTAATGTCCTCTTTAGGGAACAACAGGCTTGGGTTTCCGTACGGGGTCGGTGATTAAGGCACCGGAATTGGACCTGAAACAGATCGAACCACTCCCAATGCAGATTCTCACACAAAGTACCCATTGCTTGCGGTATATCATGAGCCATTTACCGGGAGTGTGAAGATTAGGGTTCAAACTTTGCAAGGTATACATACACCAGCAAGTAGATCTAGCGAGAATGCCTGCGGAAACAATAAAACATAGAGAGTCATTTGAGTCATACTCCAGAGTTAGGAAGAGTCAGAGTTATCAGTTATCACGAGTCACTGCTTATTGGTAGACCCGTCAGTACGTGGATGGATCGTAGGACCATGGATAATCTAGCATCATCCTACCAGAGGGCTTCCAATCCAAAGCTCCGAGCTCCCGGCTTCCCCACTCCCACTCCGTCTATAGCCTAATCATTCCTGATACAGATGGTCAGATGATGATATCTGGAGAGTCGGAGGCGAGAACGGATCTGACATAAACGGACAATTGCGGATGCGCGTCAATCATCTGTGGGGAAGGAGAAGGGCTTTGGCAGATACAGCCTATAGGTGGCGGAGGAGCATTTACGGGATGTCCGAAGCCGCCTAGGACCGTGGAGACTAGTGCTTCTGGGAACAGAACAGACACTACGATAGAGCACACGAAGTATCATACAAAGTGCTGTCGTCCTGGTGTCTGGATCTCCCAGTTCCACGGAAGGAGCAACCACTGGCCCACCGGCCAACGAGCCCGACACCAAGTCTTGGCCAATCCTGGGCCCCCGTGGATACGAATGGTCGCCCAGGCTTGGCCTGCTCGAGTCACTGGGCGGCGGACTGGGCAGCCGAACTATCTGTGGAGCTGGTGGTGGAGTGTTATGGCATGTATTCAGGGTATTACAGAAGTGCTTGGAGTGGTGTGTGTCTTTAAACGGACCTTTTAGCCCCTGTATCACCCGTAATATAAACACAAACGCGCCCCTTCGTGCAGAGCCGTTGTGATCATGTCACCCCCCAAAACTGTAGATTGGCGTTCCACAAAAACTCATCGAAGCAAGCGCAGCAGCAGCCCGACATCGTGCTGTTACACAGGACACATGCCTGCACGGCCAGAAACGGCTAGTACGACCCACGAGTCACGAGTCACGAGTGCACTGTCCGGGGGCCAGTCTCATGAAGTATGTATCTCATAGATCTGCAACGGGGGACAGTTGGAAGAAACAACCATGAACGCTAACCCCAGCACAGAACGAGATGGTCAAATGAGGCCACAGGGACTCCAACAGGGCAGAACAGACAGTGAGCACAAAGAAGCCAGGGTATTCGGCTCCGATTACGGAGCACATGGTCCCTGATACCTCCGGCATTTGAACTTCCCCACTGTGACTCTCCCGCATTCTGTGACGTTGACGGTTGAACTTGCAGAGTCTATTAGCCTGCGCTGCTGATCGCACCACAAAGAGCTTCATGGCTCACAACTTCCAAGACATTTGATTAGTGGGGTATGTGATTTCCTGGTCCCCTGGTGCGTGCAGAGGCTCCGCTGCCCCGTGGTTCTATGCTGCTGCAGAGCTATATAAGCTGTTCCATCTCCATCCCATCTCAGATCCCATTGTCCTCTGTTCTTTTCTCCCAGTTCCACTAATAACTCTTATATCACACCATGGTCTTGAACGATTTCACAAAGAAGTGGAAAAAGAGACTTTACAACCAGTCCAACGCCCCATCGGAGATCTTCAACAAGAGACTGTACATCTGTGTCGCCGTCTTTGGTGTCCTTGGTGCTGTCCGTGGTCTCGATGAAGGTTCCATCTCTGGATCTCTTGCCGCTATCCGTTTTCAAGAGCGTTTCGGTCTCAATGACCCAGATACAAGTGAAGCAGCACATGCCTCTCTGAAGTCTAACATCGCTGCTATGGTCCAGCTTGGATCCATCCCAGGTGCCCTCTTTGCCTTCTATGTCGTCGACTTGCTTGGAAGATTGAGATCACTTCAGGCCATGTGTGTCTTCTGGATCGCTGCCACTGCCATTCAGATCACTGCCCAGAGCGTTGGTCAGTTGTATGCCGGAAGATTCTTGGAAGGTTTCCCTGTTGGTATGAGTGTCGTGCTGGGACCTACCATGATTTCTGAGATTGCACCAAAGGACATCAGAGGTCTCTGTAATTGTATCTTTGCCGGTGCAGTCTATTTCGGTGTCATGCTTGAGTACTTCACCCATTACGCCTGTGCTGTTCATGTTTCTGACCTCTCTGACAAGCAGTGGGTGATTCCTACCTCTTTGAAGATCATGTTTGCTGGTATACTCCTCATTGGTTCTGTCTTCTGTGTCGAGTCTCCAAGATGGCACATGAAGAGAGGCAACGTCGAAAAGGCCTATCAGACCATGTCCAAGTTGAGAAACCTTCCAGCTGATCACCCTTACGTTATCACTGAGATTTCCGATATTCAGGACCAGTTGGACATGTATCAAAAGTCCGTTGGTGATGCTACTTTGTGGAACATGTTCAAGGAGTTATTCATGACGAAATCCGTCTTCTACAGACTCTACATCGGTATCGGCTGTCAATTGCTAGGTCAATGGTCTGGTGCCTCTGCTATCACAATCTACATGCCAGAACTTGTCAGTCTTGTTGGATACCGTGGAGACAGAGCACTGTTGATGACTGCTGTTCTTGGAATTGTCAAGTTAACATCTGCCTACACCACTGCCTTCTTCTTGATTGACTTCTTGGGTAGAAAGAAGTGTTTGTATATGGGTATCTCTTTGCAGATGATTGCTACTCTATACGTTGGTACATTTGTCGCTATGGTCCCAAACGTTGCTGATGAGGATTATGTCATGACGGCAAGTGAGTCCAAGGCTGGTGTCGGTGCACTAATTATGCTCTACTTCTCTGGTGTCGGTTGGACGATGGGTTTCAACTCTATCCAGTATTTGATCAACTCCGAGATGTTCCCATTGAGAGTGCGTTCTTTCGGTACTGCCATGATCATGTGCTTCCACTTCTTGAACCAGTACGCCAACACCAAGGCTACGCCATCCATGTTTTTGAAGATGAAACACTCTGGTACATTCTTCTTCTTCTTTGGCGTCCTTGCCGTCTCACTCGTCTGGTGTTGGTTCTCCATTCCAGAGATCGCTGGTCGTTCTATTGAAGGCATGGAGGAGTTGTTCTCCTTACCATGGCACCAGATTGGTAGAAATGGTGCTAAGCTTTGTCCTGACAACTCTGGTGTCAACAGAGTTCGCTTTGACGACGATGGACTGATTGACAGAGAGGCTATGATTGAGAGCAAGAGAGACGAGGAGTTCTTGGAGAACGCAACTCAGGCTTCAAGTGCCGGTGGATTGACTCACAAGGACACCACCAACACATCCATTACCGATAGATACTCTTCCTCAGACGAGAATATTGTGACTGAGAAGAGAAACCAGTGAGCAGTGAGCCAGGGGCCAATGCTGTCGATATTTATAACACTTTTTATATGGTTGGTTTGAATTTTTGTGATTAACTTGTTTACCATTTTGGGACGTATGTAGTCTCGCTTTCAGTTTCCGTTTCTGGAGGTAAGAAACTAAGTACTATTCAGTATACAAAGGGGCCATTAATCCATTGAACCTCTACCAAAAATCTATATACAAGAGAGGCTAAGCCCAGAAAATGATATGTGTTCAGAAGTCTTCAGCAGTGAGGCCAGCGTTGTCACACATCTCTCTAAATCTTCCTTGTTTATGGAAGAGTCTCTCTGGAGCGTCAAACTCTTCTAGGGCACCTTTCTCCAACACCATGATCCGGTCACAATGTAGAATAGTCTTGAGTCTGTGAGCAATACACAGAATAGTGCAGTCTTTGAACTCTCTGGTGATAGTGCTCTGGATCAAGGCATCAGTCTCGAAATCAACACTCGAAGTCGCCTCATCCATAACCAAGATCTTTGAGTTACGAACCAAAGCACGAGCCAAGGCAATCAACTGGGACTCACCAAGAGAGAAGTTGGAGCCATCACCAGAAACAACGGCATCCAAGTGGAACTTGTGAGAAGACACATCGTTCACGTCGACGACCTCATTGATCTTGATCAACCCACCACGTCTCAGAGCTTCCCAGAGCTCGGTATCACTCTTCTCCTGGAATGGATCCAAATTGGAACGAACCGTACCTTGGAACAACACAGGGTCTTGTGGGATGATGGAAAGATTGGATCTCAACTGTTTAAGACCAACCTTGGAGATGTCATACCCATCAATGACAATAGAACCAGAGTCCAAGTTACACAAGCGGAACAAGGCACTCATCAATGAGGACTTACCAGCACCTGTACGACCACAAATACCAATCTTCTCAAATCTGTTCGTCTTGAAAGACAGGGATCTCAAAGTGACTGGAAGTTCTGGTCTGTATCTCATGATAGCACTGTTCAACTCAATGACACCTTCAGATGGCCACGATGGAGGTGGAGCGATTCCAGTAGCGTAATGATCATCTTCTTGGTCCAATTCAAAGGCAAAGTGACACACTCTCTCAACAGAGTTCATCTGGTTCTCCAACTGTGGCCAAATTGTTGAGATATCCATAGACAGGTCAGAGAATTGGAAGATGTAGGTGACAAGCAAACCAACAGTAGCAGCACTCAGATTCAAAGCACCAGTGACTGCCAACAGAGTTATGACGGTAATACAAAGGGCAGACAAGACGGCAAGTGAGTTTCCAAGCCACTTCTGATTAGCCAACACAACCAAACGCACCTCATTCAAACGATCAACCATTTCATCGTTCTTTTCATTGTATCTGACCGCAGTGTTGAAAGACTTGATGGTGTCAATGCCATCAACGACTTCGTTGAAATTGGAGAAGATGAATGATCTGTTGATAGCCTCAAGTCTCTTGACTTCTCTTCCGGTGGCTTGAGAGTAGTTAGTGAGCATCAAGAGCATGAAGAGCAAAATAGGGACCACAATGGCAAACCATGGCACGTAAGCAATGGACAAAACAATAGTAGCGATGAGCATACCGGTTTGGAAAAACATCATCTTCAAGTCAATACCAATCTCGTTATCAAGCATGTTTGTGTCATGGGAGAATCTGTTCATGATACGACCCACTGGAGTGATATCAATGTAAGCCATTGGAGTATGGAGAACACGGTCAACTGCTTTCAAGTTGAGGACTTTGGAAGCTCTGGCAATGATGTAACCAAGGGCACACAAGGCGAAGGAGACAAACACGGAGCCAAGAATAACAAGCATGATATAGTAACCCATATAACGGTCACCAGAGATGTTGAACTTCTGTTCAAGCCAGTAAGACAACCAGACGTTTGCGAACACCAAACAGAAGTTACTCAATACAGTAGTAACTAAAAGAACAAGCAGAGCAATTGGCAAGATTGGACCTGAAGCAGCATCAATGAACTGTTTATAAGTCTTCATTGGAATACTGTTGACAGCTCTTTCTTCATCAAGTTCAATTCTTCCTTCTTCATCTTTAAACTTGTGACCATCTTGTTGATTGTCTCTCTGTTCTTCAATCATCTCTTTGGACTTATCCTGTAATGTACCTTCACCTCCCTTTTGATACTCCAACAAGTTGACAAAGAGTTCGTTACGAGCTCTGAGTTCATCTTCAGTACCAACGTCAACAGTACCATCACCGTTCAAGAAGACAATACGATCAGCTCTCTTCAACAAATCCAGGTTGTTTGTAGCGAGGACACGAGTGGATCCAGCCAAATCACCAAGAACACAACGATCGATGATCTGTTTTCCAACTTTGGCGTCAACTGCACTGATGATGTCGTCGAGTAAGTAGATGTCAGAACCTCTGTACATGGCTCTTGCCAAGTTGATACGAGCCTTCTGACCACCTGAGAGTGTGATACCACGATCACCAACCTGTGTCATATCACCAGCTTTGAAGGAATCCATGTCATGGTCCAAGACACATGCATGAATGACATCCTTGTACTTCTCAGAGTTGTACTGCTCACCAAACAAGATGTTATCCTTGACAGTAGTGTTTTGGACCCAGTTTGTACCACAAAGCAATAGAGAAGAAGTGATGCCGATAGAACCTTTCGTTCTATCCATGGAGCCATTGAGTGCAGAGAGGAAAGAGGACTTACCGGATCCTGTGAGACCAGTGACAATGATGAATTCACCTCTGAAGATCTGGAGATTGATGTCATGCAGGATCTGTTTGTCTGTACGATTGAAGCGTGGTGGATTGTAACTCTCCAGCTCTTCCTTCTTCTCTTCATCGTCGTCGTTGGAGTCCTTGTCGGAGTTCTTGTCGGATTCCTTCTTCTCTTTCTTGTCTTTTGGTTTCTTCTCTTCTTCATAAAGAGTCCACTGGAAGTCAGCATCCTTGATTTCAATAGCGACATTAGGGTCAGTGATGAGGTCCTTGTCGTATATGTCGTCAATAGTTCTGGTGTCAATTGGTGATTGAAGGAAGTTACCAATTCTTCTTGTTGCAGTCATGGCATCAACCACCATTGGAATAATAAAGGCCGAGGAGGCGACTTGGATGGCGAGGATGTTGAACAGGATCAAAGAGGAGAAGATGTTTGCAGCCTTTCCGAGACCATCAACTGCATAGGAGACAACGAACGCAGTCATAGCGGCCATACCGGAGGCACCAAAGGCCAAAGAGAAGACAACGGCAAGGACAGCATGCATTTGGTAAATGAGATTGATCTCTTTCTCACGGACGGCGCCCATGATCTTCTTGTAGGCATCTTCCCAAGCGTATAGTTTGACGATCTTCATAGCCTGGACAATCTGTCTCATGAGGGCAACTCTCTTATCGGAGTGGACGTTGATCTTGTTTCTTAGTTGGAACATCAGGATAGCAGGGAGAGCAGTCAATGCAAAAACGACAAAGAAAGCTGCGATACCGGCAAGAGCAGACACTTTCAAGTTTATGATGAGAAGAGTGACACCAATGACAATGGAGATGGGGAAGCCGAAAACGGTAAAGCAGTTGGTCAAGCCTTCGTCAATACGCTCCAGGTCTGCACCCATGTAGCCAAGGACGACACCACCAGTGAACTTCTGGCGTGTCTCAGGGGTCCCGTTCAGGACACGTTCGAGCATGGCTTTGGTCAAGAGAGTGCGTGAGTGAGCACCGACAGTGGCACAGAACATGTAAGCGTGGTTCGTCAAGAGAAGCGAGGCGGTGATGAGCAGAGTCAGCCCGATGGCCATGCCGACACCTTTGCCGACCGAGTTTGGGTCTGTGGAGAGGCCTCTGTCGGAGATGTTCTGGATCAGGTACTTGGTCAAGAGCGGAGTCAGGGATTGGATCGTAGCAGAGGAAAGAGCGAGGATGAGGGCCATGGTGAACTGGAACTTGAAGGTGCGGATCAGCGCTCTGAAGACAACGTTGTTTGGCCAGTGTTCGGCGTCTGGATGCTTCTCATGGTGCTTCTTCAACAGCGTCTGGAGGTTTTGCTGGAACTGTGGGTAGAGCGTCTCGATCCTGTTGTCGTCGCCCAGGTACCACAGGTCTGGCTGCTGGATGGTACGCTTGTAGCCCTTGTTGAGCAGTGGCACCAGCCACCAGAAGAAGGCACGGGAGAGCCAGTTTGCGGAGTTCAGTGGCAGTCTCTTACGCTCAGAGTCCAGTGGGAACGGTGGCACGGCCTTGTTCCAGAGCAACCAAGTAAAGAGACGGTCGACGAGCGCTGGAGGCTGCTCACCGGCGATATCTGCCTCCCTGTCGATCTTGGACAGCACAGAGGCCTCGTCCGAGTGGAGCGTGGCGGCGTCGAAGTGCTGGAGCTCCGTGTCGTTCATGTGTTGATGGTGTTGTGTGTTGATGGTGTTGGTGTGCTGATGGCGCTGGTGTGCTGATGGCGCTGGTGTGCTGATGGCGCTGGCGGCAGAGGTCAAAGTGCGGGCAGCGGCCTCTTTATACCCGGTGTTGGAAATAACAGTGTGCACAGGACACAGACAGCAGCGTGAAACAGCAGAGCAGCAGAGTCCCCAGCTTACCACTGTTTCCCCATCGGTGCAGCGTCTTCTGTGGGTGGCAAACAACAGGGACGCGGGCCCCGGCAAGGGCACAGGGTTCCGGAAATAAGCGGCAGTCTCGGGGAAGTTCTCCGAAGCGGCCCCATTTTACGCCGCCAATACAACGAAACGACGCCCCAAATGCTTTCGAAAGAGGGCAAAAAACCTGATTCCCAGTGCTCTAAAGCGTGGCGGCGTCGAAGTGCTGGAGCTCCGTGTCGTTCATGTGTTGATGGTGTTGTGTGTTGATGGTGTTGGTGTGCTGATGGCGCTGGTGTGCTGATGGCGCTGGCGGCAGAGGTCAAAGTGCGGGCAGCGGCCTCTTTATACCCGGTGTTGGAAATAACAGTGTGCACAGGACACAGACAGCAGCGTGAAACAGCAGAGCAGCAGAGTCCCCAGCTTACCACTGTTTCCCCATCGGTGCAGCGTCTTCTGTGGGTGGCAAACAACAGGGACGCGGGCCCCGGCAAGGGCACAGGGTTCCGGAAATAAGCGGCAGTCTCGGGGAAGTTCTCCGAAGCGGCCCCATTTTACGCCGCCAATACAACGAAACGACGCCCCAAATGCTTTCGAAAGAGGGCAAAAAACCTGATTCCCAGTGCTCTAAACGCTCTCTATCTATAGCCAAAAATTTACCAGAAAAGCGGACTTATGCCTCGGGTCGGCTCCCCCTCTAGTTCCTCTGCGGCGGTAAGCCCCGCTTTTGGGACACTTAACGCCGCTCTCTTATAGTAATAGCGGTCATAAGCGTTACTATTGGTCTTTTAGGACGCTTTAAAGGGGGTAAACATGGGTGGACACTGGCACATGCATGTGAATAAGTGCAAGTCCTGTATGTCTGTATGTCTAGTGTCCTGGTAATTGGCGGAGTTGGCGGGGATTAACTGCTTTCATCACACGGTGTGCCATGTCTAGGGGCATGGGCAAAAGGGATAACGAATAACCCCAATTTGGAAGGACACTGATTTATCGTGATATTATCTACAAGAAATATACAAATGACTGAACCCTCCAACTCAAGTGCTTATTCAATTGCCAAAATCTCCAGATGTGATACCAGCATTGTCACACATCTCCCTGAATCTCCCCTGCTTGTGGAAGAGCCTCTCTGGGGTGTCAAACTCTTCCAACGAACCTTTGTCCAGCACCAGAATACGGTCATATTTCAAGATCGTCTTAAGTCTGTGGGCAATGCACAGAATAGTGCAGTCTTTGAACTCTCTGGTGATAGTGCTCTGGATCAAGGCATCAGTCTCGAAATCAACACTCGAAGTCGCCTCATCCATAACCAAGATCTTTGAGTTACGAACCAAAGCACGAGCCAAGGCAATCAACTGGGACTCACCAAGAGAGAAGTTGGAGCCATCACCAGAAACAGCAGCGCCCAAGTGGAACTTGTGAGTAGAGACATCATTGATATCAACAACATCATTACTCTTGATCAAACCACCACGTCTCAAGACATCCCACAGTTCATCATCACTCTTCTCCTGGAACGGATCCAAATTGGAACGGACTGTACCTTGGAACAGCACAGGGTCTTGTGGAATAATAGACAACTGAGATCTCAACTGGTGAAGACCCAACGTCGAGATATCATACCCATCAATAACAATCGACCCAGAGTCCAACTCATTCAACCTGAACAAGGCATTCATCAAAGAAGACTTACCAGCACCTGTTCTACCACAAATACCAATCTTCTCAGAACCAACAATAGACACAGTCAGAGACTTCAACATGACCGGCAACTCTGGGCGATATCTCATCACAACTCCAGACATCTCAATAGTACCTTCTTGTGGCCATGTTGGTGGTGGAGTCACGCCATTGACGATATAAGCAGGCTCTTGTTCCAAATAATAAGCATAATGACACACTCTTTCAACAGAGTTCATCTGATTCTCCAACTCGGCCCACGTAGTCAAAATGTCCATACAGATGTTGGCAAATTCAACGATATAAGTGACAAGTAAACCAACAGTGGCTGGACCCAGTTCAAAGACACCAGTGGCTGCCATTAACGTGATAACCATAACAGACAAAGAGGCAAGAACAGTGAGAGCATTAGCAAGCCATTTCTGGTTGGCAAGGAAGACCAAACGGACTTCATTCAAGTGGTTGACCATCGTGTCGTTGGTATCCAAATAACGAGTCTCTGTACCAAAAGACTTTATAGTGTCCAACCCATCAACAACCTCGTTGAAATTGGAGAAGATGAAAGATCTGTTAATGGCTTCCAATCTCTTGACTTCTCTTCCCGTGGCTTGGGAGAAATTCGTCAATGCCATGAACATGAACAACACAAATGGAACAATCAGTGCAAACCAAGGAACGTAGATGATGGAAATGATGATCGTGGCAATCATCATACCACTCTGGAAGAACATCATCTTCAACTGATTACCAATCTCATTGTCCAGCATGTTGGTGTCGTGGGAGAACCTGTTCATGATACGTCCAACTGGTGTGGTATCAAGGAATGCCATAGGAGTGTGAAGAACACGGTGCAAAGCCAACAGGTTCAAACTCTTGGAAGACTTAGCATTGATCAACCCAATCAGACAAAGCTCAATGGCGGGGAAGATGAATCCACAAACGGTGAAAGTCACATAGTAATTGATGTAAGTATGATTGGTCATACCATCAAACTTCTGCTCTAACCAAAAAGACAACCAAACATTGGCGAACATAACACAGAAATGGCCGAGTAAAGCAGACAGGGCGAAACCCAAGATGAACACATAGAAGAACGGACCAGAAGCAGCACGGACAAATTGACTGTATGTCTTCATGGTAATAGCGTTCACCGCTCTCTCTTCATCAGCAACGATCTGTCCTTCCTCCTCTTTGAAAGCCTTGGTTGGATTGATTGGTTCAACTCTCTCCTCAATCATCTCCTGTGACTTGTCTTTCAACTTACCTTCACCACCTTTCTGGTAGTCAACCAAGTTCAAGAATGCAGCATTATGGGACTTGAGCTCTTCTTCAGTGCCAATGTCAACAGTTCCATCACCATTCAAGAAGATGATACGGTCAGCTCTCTTCAACAAGTCCAGGTTGTTTGTAGCGAGGACACGAGTGGATCCAGCCAACTCACCAAGGATACATCTCTCAACAACCTGTTTACCAACCTTAGCATCCAAAGCACTGATGACATCATCGAGCAAATAGATATCAGCACCACGATACACTGTTCTTGCCAAGTTTATACGGGCTTTCTGACCACCAGACAACGTGACACCACGATCACCAACCTGTGTCATATCACCAGCTTTGAAAGAGTCAAGATCACCATCTAGTGCACAGGCGTATAACACCTCCTTGTAGTGCTCCGAGTCGAATTGCTCACCAAACAAGATGTTCTCCTTAATGGTGGTGTTCTGGACCCAGTTGGTGCCACAGAGTAAGAGTTCACCGTTGATCCCCATTGAACCATTGGTTTGTTCCATGAGTCCAGCAAGAGCAGCAAGGACAGAGGACTTACCAGAACCTGTGGATCCAGTGACAATAATGAACTCACCTTTTTCAATCTGGAAGGTGATGTTGTTGAGGATCTTGTTTTCCTTGTGGATGAACGTTGGTGCTTTGTGTTTATCTTTCTTCTTTTCAGCATCTTTCTTCTCCTCTTCCCAGACATTCCACTTGAATGAAGCATCTTCCAACTGAATAGAAACAGAATGATCAGTGATCAAGTCAGCGTCGTAGATGTCCTCTTTCGTGCGAGAGTCAGTTGGGGCCTGGAGGAACTTACCAATTCTCTTTGTGGCGGTCAAAGCATCGATGGCCATTGGCATAGCAAAGGCGGCATTAGCCACTTGGAGAGACAGCACGTTGAACAGAGCGAGGGAGGAGAATATGACAGCCGCAGCAACGAGACCATTGAGGGCATATGAGACAAGGAAGGCAGACATGGCAGTGAAAGCGGCAACGCTGAAGGCCAGGGAGAACACAACGGCCAAGACGGCATGCATTTGATAAATGAGAGTTACTTCCTTGGCTCTGATGGCGTGCATCATCTTCTCGTAGGCGATCTCCCAGGAGTATAACTTGATGATCTTCATGGATTGGACAATCTGTCTCATGAGTGCAATTCTCTTGTCGGACTGTACGTTGATCTTGTTTCTGAGTTTGAACAAGAGGATGGCAGGCAGTCCACACAAGGCAGTAGTACCGAAGAACACACCAATACCAGCAAGAGCAGACACTTTCAAGTTGATGATTAACAATGTGAGACCAACAACAACAGAGACGGGGAAACCAAGGATCATGAAAGAGTTGGTGATACCTTCATCGATACGCTCCAAGTCGGCACCCATGTATCCAATAACAACACCACTAGGGAACTTTTGACGAGTCTCAGCAGTGCCAACCATGATTCGCTCAAGCATGGCTTTTGTGAGAAGAGCTCGGGACTGGGAACCAATCGCACCGCAGAAGACATAAGCGTGATTGTTCAAAAGCGTAGCGGCCATAGTCATCAACGACAGACCAATAGCAAAGCCAACGCCCTGGCTCACTGGAGGAGGGTTGTCAGAGGATCTGTCTGCAATGAACTGGATCAAGTGCTTGGTGACGAGGGGAGCAAGAGCCTCGGAGAGTGCACCGGTCCATTTGCACACAGCAGCAAAGAGGTACTGGTACTTGAAGGTGTGGATGATGGCCCAGAAGAGGACGTTGTTTGGCCACTCCTCGGACTCTGGGTTCTTCCGGCGGTGTTTGGCAAAGAGGGCGTTGAGGTGCTCTTGGAAAGCCGGGTAGATCGTCTCGATTCTGTTGTCGTCGCCCAAATACCACAGGTCTTCTTGCTGGATCGTGCGCTTGTAGCCTTTGCTCAACAGTGGGATGAGCCACCAGAAGAAGCCACGGGAGAGCCAGTTGGCGGTGTATATCGGCAGCGGCTTCCTCTCAGAGTCGAGTGGCCGTGGAGGGACCGTCTTGTCGAACAGAAGCGGGGTGAAGAGGCGGTTCACGAGCTCAGGTGTCTCGTCGCCCGCAATGTCAACCTCATGGTCGATCTTTGAGAGGACGGAGTCGTCGTCGGAGTGGAGCGTGGCAGCGTCGAGCCGGGAGAGCTCAATGTCGGGCGGCATTTCCGTGTAGTGCTTTGATACTGAAACTCATGAACTGGTGGAGGAGAAAGAGAACAACCGGGGAAACTGCCTTTTATATTATTTTAACGGCCTTACAGTTTGTGGTGTATTTGTCTGAAGGGTCCAAGCGCGGGGTCAATGGTCTCGGAGATAGTGGGAATCCACGGATATAAGCTCGCCAAATGAAAGGAATTAGTGGTTCATTAGGGGATCAATTGGTGGTAAATGAACATGGAAACTGTTCAAGAGTAGCCAAAATATGGTGGGATAAACTAGGCTGTTGCTCACCAGTACTTGATTTCTCGACATGAGCTAGGATTGAGGAGTAGGTATTAAACCAACCATCTTTCAATTGGTACGCCATCATAAAAAGACACGGGTAAGCCGGAATCGCCAATCTACAAACTCATTCCCCCACTCACGTTGATACACACTACACAACGTGATGCTATTGAGTGAAATTAATTTTATATTTAATATAAATTAATATTAATTGGAAATTTCTGATTAATAATTATAAATATTGTGCCAAAAATGGGCGGGTCCATATATTTCTCAATTTGAACGGTTCAATCAAAGTTAAAAATCCGAGTTCTGAAAAAAATTTCGAAAACAGTCGATAAAGCCAAATCAGGCATACAGTAGTACTTTATAAGTGAATATTAGTTGCTTTAACTTTGATTTACTTCGAAAGCATAGGTTATTACCCAGTTGTGACAATTTAATGTTGGTCAGATCTCTTCTGTGAGTACGCGAACAAGCCACAGGCTTATAGCAACACATCGGGTGAATTTAAGACCTCAAGCTACTGGAGTAAGCTATATTTACAATGAGCCTGATTAGCTTATACTTCAGTAATGTAATGCAATTTCATATATCAGTCATTAGTATCTTTCGTTTCAAGGATGTCATTATAGCATCATAACCTAGAGTTCTTCTTCTTGTGTCTGATCAGGTTCAAAAGGGTACCCATAGAGAAGATTCTTCCACTTATAGCTGAAATCTTGACGTTCTTCAAATCCAAATTCACATAATGTTTCTTCAAATAGTCTAATTTTAACAACCTGGAAAGCAAAAAAGCAGAGATTTGAGTCACCATCATACCACAATCACTTCCATTAATCTGTTGAGGAGTATCCATGACCTTAACCTCAAACGTGGTTTGACCACCCAAGTACTGTTCAACTTTACCAATGATCTTACGTGCTTCAGTTTCATTAGCACGATCCAAGCTGTCATAGATGAATGCTGTCTCATCAAGCATACTGATGACAACAAGAGACCAATGGAATCCAGAACCAACACCTTCGAGATCATCACTGTCATTGACGGGTAAGAAGATGAATTTGGCTTTCTCAAGTGGTGGAATGACACCTTTCAAGTCTTGTGGAGTTGGAAGCATAGCAAGGAGATGCACCATTGAAGGTCTGACGAGTTGGATGGAGTTCGAAACCAAGTTGTCAAATTTGGACAACTGATACCGTTCAAGGTACTCAAAGATGAAAGAGATGTTGTTGTCTGATAACCACTCATCATCTTTCAAGTTATCAACGTCTTCTTTGTACAACGACACGTCAAAGAATTGCAAGACTTTGAGATCGTCCTTGACGCTCTTGCGATCGCCATCACCGACTTCAGAGATCAATTCCTTGTACAATCTGTTGAGCACTTTCAGCTTGTTTGGATCAGAAGGCTCAGATCTCTCCAAATCAACAGCATTTGGGCCTCTTTTCTTGCCCTTCTTCGGCGTCTTCTTCTTCATCTTGTTGGCCTCTTTGCGTTCACGTTTGCTCATCTTGCCCTTCTTGTTCGGCGACTCTGGCTGCGGCTCTGTGGTGTCCTCTTTCACCTCTGCTCCGTGACTGAGCGCAACAGTGGACTCGTTCTTGTACATCTCGTCGTCGTCGCTGCTCTCCTCGTGGAACGTCTCGTACCAGTGCTTGGCCCTCTTCTTGTCTGAAGTCCAGTCAAAGTCGTCGAAGCCGTCGGTGAGCACTGCCTCCTGGCGCTCAGGCTCCTCGGCGTCGTGCCTGCTCCGCGGCACACAGTACCCCTTGTACTCGCTGTACACAACACGCAACATACCGCAATTACCGCCGTCTTTTGGGGGTGCTTCTGTTGGTGTTCTGCTTTGTTTACTTTTCATTTCTGGGCGGCTAATGACGGTGTGACCCGTACCAGCTTAGTCGCGAAACCGCGAATGCGTCCTATTCGCGAAAGTCATCTCATGCCTCATGCGGAAGTGAAAAAAGTGTGGCGTGCGGCGAAAGATCCTCAAAAGGAAACGAAATGTGCCACTTTGTAGCACGCAATTTAGCACTTGGGAATCCTTTAAAACCGCTATCTACCCGAGTTCCACCCTCATTTGTTTGTGTTGCCACTCCCACTGATAGCACTGAAGCATGTCACAGCAAACAGCGGGCCAGATACGCGCCAGCACCATGGATTTGGCACTGTCGTGTGCCGTGGACCTGAAGGAGAAGGAGAAAGAGCAGACGTTGAGCGCTCTGAGAGAGGAGGATGGCGAAAGTGCCATAGTTGACGATAACGACGATGTGGCGGAGCTCAAGCCTTTTGCAACGAAAGCAGGAAGATGGCTGCCCGTCGACGACCAGAGCATGATACCAGCAGACAACTTCCACAAGTACTGCTACCGTCACAACCCAGACGTCATGTGCAACAAACAGACAGACGCCAACAAGATGACACAGTTGCAGCACGACTTGGAGTCGCTTCCAAGAGCCGACAGGGAGCAGATAAACCAGGTGTGGTCCTTGTTCGGTGCCTCCAGCACCCAGAAGAGAAACATGATCTTACAAGGAATCTTGACACAGTGTTGTTTCCCACAGCTTTCCTTCATCTCACAAGAGATTTCTTCGTTGATCAGAATCGACTTCATCTCCACGTTACCCATCGAGTTATCACTCAAAATCTTGTGTTATTTGGACTGTGAGTCGTTGTGTAACGGTGCTCAGGTGTCCAAGACCTGGAAGAAACTTGCCGATGACGATCGTGTTTGGCATCACATGTGTGAACAACACATTGACCGTAAGTGTCCAAACTGTGGATGGGGTCTCCCACTCATGCACATGAAGCGTGCTCGTGAGATTGAAGACTCGCAGACTCCTGCCACAACCACACCAAGAACAAGTTTCTCTATGCCGCCACCACAAGGGGCTCCTTTGGCAAAGAGAAGACGTTTGTCTAACCAGACCGTTGAACGTGGCCAGAGAAAGACAAGACCTTG
Organism: Petasospora maritima; assembly: GCA_030557345.1. NCBI lineage: Eukaryota > Fungi > Ascomycota > Saccharomycetes > Phaffomycetales > Wickerhamomycetaceae > Petasospora > Petasospora maritima. Next base: position 90,266 of record JAKTOZ010000014.1, read on the forward strand.
GAAACAGGTTTACAGTGAGCGTTTCAAAGTTGAGAGAAATTGGAGAAAGGGTGTTTACAAGATGAAAGAGTTTGTTGGTCACACAGATGGTATCTTGACATTGAAGTATGATCACAAGTTCTTGTTCACTGGATCTTATGACAAGAGTGTCAAGATTTGGGATGTCAGCACCGGTAAACTGCTCAGATCGTTGGAGTCTCACACTGCTGGTGTTAAGACTTTGGCATTTGACGAACAGAAAGTCATCACTGGTTCATTGGACGCCACGATCAAAGTCTGGAACTATCACACTGGTCAATGCCTTTCAACGTATCGTGGTCATCATGATAGTGTTTTGAGTGTTGATTTCTACAAGAAGTCCATTGTCAGTGGATCTGCCGATACCACAATCAAGATTTGGAACGTTGAGACGAGAACTTGCTATGCTCTCAGGGGCCACACTGAACCTGTCAACTGTGTCAAGATCCATCCTCAGAGTATGACCATCTTCAGTGCCTCTGATGACAGCACGGTGAGAATGTGGGATATGAACACGAACAAGCTGTTGAAAGTGTTCAAGGGCCACGTTGGCGAGGTTCAGAAAGTGATTCCATTGAATATCTCCAAGGACTATGAACTTGTTGAAGATGTCGAGGAGGACGAGACCAACAACCATGTCGTCGAGGAAGTTGTTGCTGAAGGAGAGAACCAAGGCCAAGAGGCTGAGAACCAGGAAGGTCAAGAGGCTGCTGGTGCTGCTGACGGTGCTGCTGCTGAAGAAGGTGAGGGAATCGACTACTCTGACCCTTCCAAAGTGTATCCAAACTACATTCTCACCGCCTCCCTCGACAACACTATCAAACTATGGGACGTTCGTTCAGGCAAGTGTGTCCGTACGCAGTTTGGCCACGTTGAGGGTATCTGGGACATTGCCGCTGATACATTCCGTATCGTCAGTGGTGCCCACGACAGATTCGTCAAGATCTGGGATTTGCAGAGTGGAAAGTGCATGCACACCTTCCCTGGCCACTCGAGCCCTGTTACTTGTGTCGGCTTGGGAGACTCGAGCTTTGCCAGTGCCGACGAGAACGGAATGGTGCGCATGCTGAGCTTTGACAACTTCGAGTGAGTCATCCCACTGTTTTTCTTTGCTATTTTTTTCTGTTAAGGAGTTATCTTTCATCTTTTGTGCTACTATTTTGCTTGCTGTTTTTATGTTTTTATGGGTTGTTTGTATGGCTTTTCGTGAGTCTTTTGGGGTCGGAGAGACCAATTTTTGTGCTATGGATATATTTGAACCACCGTTGTGGAGCTGCTGATGCCAGGAAGGCGATTGCCGTATACTTTGTGTCATCAGCGTGCAATAAACGTGCGTTATCATACAACTTTGTAGTTTTAAGGGCAAACACATGGTGACCATGTGTCGCGAACCGTGTGTTGCTGCATCAAAACGGCAAGTAGGCGCGCGCAACACTTCGCACCTCCGCTCTAACCCTTGAACACTCTTCTCACGCGTTTTACTCGCAGTTTCCGCCGTTGACCACACACACGGGCACCGCCATCGTGTTCGCCGCGCAGAGAGCTCCACAATGGTATACGTTACAGCGTCGCCAGCCAAGCCTCCGCCGGGGAACAGCAATGCACCCTGGCAGGACGGTACTCCCTCTCCCACACGCCGCTCCAGTTCAACCACAGTTCTCCACTCAACGCTCCATTCTTCACTAGAGCACGCTGACCATGGACGGCCCTACTCGCTCTCGTTCCTCCACAAGAAACGGCACTCAGACTCCGATAACGTGTCTCTGGTGTCGCAATCCTCGCAATCATCCCTCACAAGCACCCCGAAGCTCGTACGCAAGAAGTCCGGTGAACTGGTCAAATCGTCGCTGAAGCTCAACAGTTTGGCCTCAGGTATCTCCAAGTCGATGCCCACGACACCAACATACAACAAGAGCGTGCGTTTCGGCGTGGATGTGGACGTACGGTACTTTGATGAGAAGGATAAGCCCACTGCAGTGAGTGCAGATGCATCTCCAATCCTCAGGGCAATGGGCAAGAAACAAAAAGCAGAGTTCCAAGTGATGGGATCAGGGGTTAGTGATGACGAGGATGACGATCTCGATGAGGAAGACACGGATTTGGACGACGAGGAGAACACGATGATCGTTTGGGACATGGAGAATGTGAACTTCCAGAAGATCAAGTACAACGAAAAGTTTGCTGAATCATCGAAGTTATTCCTGGAGAAGTTGATTCTTGATGAAAAAGAAAACTGTATCACGGGGTCCATCGCTGCCAAAAATCTGTCGTTCCAGAAGTTTATCCACATCCGCTACACCTTTGATTGCTGGCGTACAGTCATTGAGATTGAGGCCATGTTCACCAAAGAACTGACCCGTATACTGAGACGTGCCAATTATGACAGATTTGTGTTCAAGATCCCACTGGCCAAGTTTGAACTGTTGAAAAATGATCAGACAGACATCTCGTTCTGTATCAGGTACCGATATGGAGAAGACGAAGTTTGGGATAACAACAATCACAAAAACTACCAAGTACGTTTGACACGTTCAAGACAAAGAGGACAGACACGTTCTTCCAAACAATTCCTCAACGACTACTTCTCCATTGATCATAATCTCTCTGCTCCCACTGCTGAATCAATCAACTCTTACTTCAACAACTATGAAATGCTCAAATCACCAGAGACACCAAAAGTGCTCAGGAACAATGAGAATTTCTTGGAATCACCCGAATTCAAGGACTTGGACAACCAGTTCTCTGATAAGTTGTCAGATTCTGTCAACAAGTTGTCCTTATACTCGGATACTTCCAACGTGGACTTGTTGAAGTACAAAGGGGACCTCAACTACACAACTGTCTCAGTCCCACCGCACTTGATTCCAGCGTTCCTTGGATCACAGAACTCGAGCTTGAACCCAACACCAGACCAAAGCAATGACAACAGCGTTGAAGGAAGTTTGCAATCGTCAAAGGAGAACTCACCTGAGAAACAACGTAAAGTTTCCAAATCGAACAAACCAAACATCAACTCCAAATCATACCAAGAACTACTTGATTCTTACTGTTTCTACAAGAGTGGCGGGCCCACGACTGTGTCAAGTTACTTAGGAGAATCACTTAAAGATCCATGAATCTTACAAATACCAACAACAGACAACAATTTAAAGATACTATCAAAGAGAAGAACCACACACACCACACACAGATTTCCTTTTATCTCTGCTTTTTCTGCAGGCATGGCTGGCCCATCTTTGCTAACGACACTCGCTTAATGACACGGGGTATATACTACACGTGTAACCTTATGATTGCTATTATAACCACTCTTCAGTAGCTCTAGTAACTGTGGAGATATGAGGTTTTGGCGGAGTCCCTAGTCTTCATGGTGTCCGGGTGTAATATGGCGTGTCCATAACAAGCCTCAATTTCTTTTTTTCTTTTCACTTTTTCCTCTGTTCGATTCCCGGTGGAGTCTTTTTTTAATCGAAGATGTCGAGATCGGGTCTAAGCGCGGTGGAGTGTGATCGAGTCTGGGGTTCGTTTAAGCCATAGAAGCTTCTGCCTTGGCACTTGGGATGACGGGCTCTCTAAAGGGTTCACTAAACTCTGAAATATGAGCAACATAAGTCACACTACTGCGGGGATTCGGAATCGCGTGCATACTGTGGCTCAGGAAAGACTATCAGAGGCCAAATGGATACTCCTTTGCTTCTTGCGGCTTGGGCCTCTCTGAATCTTGGTTCTCTCAGCCCTGGAGTTATCGAATATGATCCCTAGCTACCAAATACGGCGTACTGGTGCTATACTTCTATGTACAAAATCCACAGAGATCAAGATGTCAACTTTATCGCAACGTAGCATGATCCTCGGCCAATCTCTCGACTCTCGACCAGAGCAAAGCCAGTGGACCCTTTACTACACCACCCTGCAGATCAAGGTTTCTTCCCCAGCCTAGACCCCTGGACCATGGAATATATACACCAGAGGAAAAAAGCTATAAGTAGTCTTCGGGAATCCACATATACTGCTGATATGGTGTAGCCTTGTAGCCTCTTATCCACCACTGTCAAATCACAATTATGCACTCTTCCGCCGCCGAGTCCTCTTTCAACGCCATCTACCCTCAGATTCCTGTTCCAGCAGAGAAGGCTGTCAAGGCCTCCACAGGCCTGATCTTTGATGAGACATACAAGCCAAAGCACTGTCCAACTCTCTTCCTCTACGTCTTCCTCAGCGTTCTCTTGATCTACGTGTTCACCCACAGAGCCATCATCTCCAAGAGAAGACTCGACATCCCTCTTCTCTGAAGATAAACGTGACACATGTGGTGATCTCGGATCCATGCCAGAATGTGCATTTGCTCTCACACACTCACATATTTCAACTGAGTACCGAATCACACTCACATGAACACACATACAACCACTATTTGTTAAAGTTTCTTCACTTCTTCTTGTTGCTCCGACCGTGGTCCTCCAGATGCTTCCATCACCATCATATACCCCACCTTGCCTCATCTCCGCAACTTTGAGCCAAAATGGGCATGTACACTGTGCTATTATGATTCCATACGAACCCTATCCCCACACAGTATCAAGATTCATCTTTCAGTGCACCTGGAGCTCTACATGCTTCTTTCTTTGCTTTCTAACTTCTTCTTCACGTTTGCTGGTGACTGATATTGGTGGTCAATACTTACCATCCAGATATCGTCTTCCTGTCACTTGAGGAGCCAGCTACGTTTTCGATGTACTCTGTCTACAATTGACACTTATGGTTTAGATTTTGGTATAGTGTAGACAGTAGACAGTAGCACTAGCGGACTAGTACCGACTCGTGACGGTGACCTGGCCCCACATAGCCATTCAGCCGGCCCGTTCATGTCACCCTGCCTATACAATTCCTTCTCCGTTGATAACACGTACGCAGATGGACTGTGAATTCGGTGATCGATACAGTACACATGGAAGCGTGCTTGAGTGTTGAGTTGAGTCTCTTGTCTATGAGGCTCAAGGCAGCGAGGAGATTCACCTACACCACGCAGTGTCTGACATGGAGATGCTCAGGCTGAACTGCCAATGAAAGTAGTATCGTACACTTTCGACTAATGCTTCACCAAATGAGGAAGACAGCCCCGCAAAGAACATGTACAGTTAATTTGGCGGCGATAGCAAAATGCATTGTTAAAACCGCGCCGTGTCATACAGTCGAAAAGGATCGACGAATAATAGGCGCAGGAAACACTCAATTTCAGGCGCTGACTGGAAGATATATAAAGGAGCACGATCCATCTACATAACCACCAGGGTATATCTTGTTCGAGACTGTTGTTTTGCGGGCTGAGCTACGCTCCGCAGTGGACACAAGGGTACACGGTATCTCTGCTTTCTTCTACCACTACACATCCACAAAAGACGGATCTGCCACGGCATCAACGAATCAAATGGAGGGTCACAGCCATGATGATCCAGCAGTTGTCATGGACTTGGTACTAACAACAACTGACAGGCACTAGTTGGCCTCAGAACAACTTCAAGAAGCTCTGGCATGACGTCAGAGCTGTAAACCGCGGACTGCGGCCCTCGGAGTCGGACTCGAGTCTCGGAGTGAACCGTGATTAACTAGTCCATGCACTTCCTGGCCCCATGTCACTTGGGGGCTTGGGGGAACTCGATACACGGACATGAGTATATAAAGACTGTCATATGGCCTTCCTGTCGAGGTATTTCCTCCCCACAGTGCTGTGCTTTCTCCACCGAAAATGTCCACAACAACGACGGCATACGCGCCGCTCATCACATCACTACAGAGCGTCCTGCTCTCCTACTCTTCAGAGATTGCCACGGAGACGAACTCCATGAAGCTTGCCCACGATCTCCGCTCATATGACTACGTGCTGGCATCCCTGGCCTCTGCTTCTGCTGAACAGCTCATGGCCACCGCCACCGCGTCGCAAGCCTTGGAACAGGCCACCGAAGCTCTCTCTGGTGCATCCAGTGCCATCTCTTCCATCTCTCTTGCTGGTAACCTATACGGCACCACCCCATCCTACGCTGGTAACTTGGCCATGACCATTGTGATGGGAATTTTCTTCCTGGCGCATTCTGGTTTGGGTATCTTCTATCAGACTTGGTTCTTTGGTATATCCTACTTCCTCGGTACTGCTGCTGAAGTTGCCGGATACATTGGGAGACTGCTTGGTGCAAACAACACTTCCAACTCGAACTTTTACCTCTTGCAAATCATTACGTTGACAATTGCCCCTTGTTTTATCATGGCTGGTATCTACTTTGTCTTCGCTGAGGTGATCATCGTTTACGACACACGTTGCGCCATGTTGAAGCCAGGAAGGTATTCTCAGATATTCATCACGTCCGATGTCATTGCTCTTCTTGTTCAAGCCATTGGTGGTGGTATGGGTGCTAATGCTTTGAAGAAGTTCAAGTCTCCAAAAAACGGTACACATGTTATGATTGCCGGGTTGGTGCTCCAAGTCATCTCCATGACTGTTTTCCTATACCTGCTCGTCAACTTCTTATGGAGGATTCGTTACTTGAGGGCCAGCCATTCTTCTTTGGAGCCAACGTTCAACCCACACCACGTACACACCAGACAAAACAAGATGTTCAATGTCTTCCCAGCTGCAATTTTCATGGCCACTTTCTTCGTCTACATAAGATGTGTCTACAGAGTCGTTGAGTTGGCAGAAGGCTGGACCGGTTACTTGATCACTCATGAGACTTACTTCATGTGTCTTGATGCGTTGATGATGGCATTGGCCTGTTTAACTCTTGCTGTCTTCCATCCTGGGCACTTAATTGGTAAGAGTAGATTACCAGAAGAGGTCCCTGCAGATCCAGTCCTGATCAAAATCAACGACGAAAAATATATAGATAGGATGTTATGAGTCTGCAATCCGCCCTCGTTGTACGTTAAGATGACCTCTTCATTCATGACAACGTGCTGGGAGCCAGTGACTGAAGCTGTTGTTTATCTGATATTGTAATCTCCTGATTTAGTGCGTACTGTACGTATATACTATGTAAAAGCCCAGGGACCAGGGACCACGGTCAGAGTTATTCATAGTCAAAACACGGCCACTGTTGCCATGGCAACCTCTTCAGGAACACGGTGGCTTTGGCGGGGGTCCCTTGGTGTGACTTCTCTAGAATCTCCAATTGGAAATTCAGTAACGATAGCTTTATCAACCCAGGACTAGATACGACCCACTAAATCCACGGTTTGTCAGCAGTGCTAGCCTAAAAATAGGAGTTCTCCCTTTTGTTTACGCGATCGGTAGCGCGTCGACATGCACGGTCTATGATTGTTGTGCTGTATCCGGCCGCAGTTTATCAAGGGATATCCACATTTGGCGCTATTTATAGCTCCGCTCCCAAAATCAAGACCAACTTGGGTAGAATGCAGGTTTGAATTGGGAAGGGTTTTCCCAAAGCGGCCACATGCTTTCCTATTCTGGTCCTTTCCAGTCGACTCCCGCATGCGTGTTAATTATCGGGGGTCGGCAATGGGCACCTTGTTTACACTTCACACTCCGACGGATAGTGGACACCCCTGCGTAGCACAGATCAAGGGGTTTCCACCGCCTTATTGACATTTGGACCACTTCCCCTTCTACCTAGCCCAACTCCATGGATGCCCTACAGTTATGTAACGGTGAAATATCACAAGACAGTCGCCCTTATATATGAGAGACCCTCCCCCTCTGATGTCCTGGGTCTCATACTCCATGAAGAGTGAAAGCAACAGGCCATGTCATTGTCACTTGCATCTCTCCATTTACAATTGGCATCCCTTACATCCGTGATTGCCACGGAGACAAACAGTGCCACCCTCCAGCAGGATGTGCTCACACTCAGTCTTGTCAACGCATCGATCGCACTGGTCTCCGCTGAGCAAGTATTGTCCACTGCAACCGGTGATGCTTCCATCTCTGCCTCCCAGATCGTGTCATCTGCTTCATCAGTCCTCTATTGCCTGTCCAAGAGCAACAGTCCCTACGGAATGGTCCCTAGTGAAGCTGGAAATCTGGCTATGACAGTCATCATGGCAATGTTGTTCTTTACACATACGTTCCTTGGTGTGTTCTTCCAAACTTGGTGGTTCGGTGATACCAGTTTCATTGGAATCGGTATGGAACTTATTGGATATATCTGCAGAGTGCTTTCCGTGCACGACCTTCTCTCTCAAGGACCCTTCACCACCCAGATCACCATGTTGACTATCGCCCCAGCATTTGTCATGGCTGGCATTTACTACTTGCTTTCGCAGCTCATCAACATATTCAGTCCAAAGTTTGCGCTGATGAAGCCAAAAGCATACACTTGGGCTTTCATTGGATCTGACATCTTCTCTCTCGTGGTCCAGGCCGCTGGTGGTGGTATCGCCTCTTTATCTGCTACACATGAAGAACTTGGTACTCACATCATGGTAACGGGAATCGTCATCCAGTTGGTCGCTATGTCCGTGTTCATCTTCCTGTTCTGTCACTACTTCGGAAGCATTGGATACATGGCCAACACTTATCAAGAGAACGAAAGAAATGGCGACTTTGTGGCAGAGTTTGCCAAATCAGAAAGAGATCAATGTTTGTTTACTTCCCTTTAGCCATCTTCGTTGCTGTTGTCTTTGTCTACATCAGGTCGTTGTACAGGGTCGTTGAGCTGTCAGAAGGCTGGAGAGGCTACCTGATAACACACGAGGCATACTTCATGGTATTTGATGCTGCTATGATGTCTTTGGCTTGTTTGACCTTGGCAGTTTTCCATCCAGGATTGATGATGGGAAGAGGCAACCCTTTGAAGAAGGCCGCCAGTGAAGACTTTGACATGACAAGCACCAATGATGACGACCAGGCCAATGATAGTGAGATTATGAGTGGTGATAAACGTGGCTTTGGTGCTTCTTACCACTAAAGGGATATCCTTTGAAATGATATAAAATGTGCAGTACTCAAGGCTCCGTACTATTACAACCGGCCTCGTTCTGTAACGAAGCGAAAACGAAGCAGGCCGGATGGGGCCACTAGAGCACACCGTTGAAACACGACGTTAGTGTTTGAGCCATTCTATATATGTAATAGTACATCTATCTGTTTGAACTCGTAATAATATCAAGCACAAGCACCCGGTATTCTATTTTTGTCGATCAAAACGGGACACTGTTGCCATGGTAACCACTTTAGCAGGAGCCCGGACCGAATTAGCCGACACAAAATCTCCACGTGAGCGGCTTAACTCCGGCTAATGAGAGCAAGCAACGGAAGGGACAAACCAGCTGAATAGATATCTTCCACCTTGCAGCTTCCAAGCCCAACTTCCAGTTTAGTAGTAGCGCAGTCATTCCCAGCTTGAGCACGTATTTTAAGGCGCGCGCCGTTTCGGTAACGCGGGTTGTCTTGGCTATAGGTTGATATGAACATCTCTTGTTAAACTACCGCGGTAAAGTTCCTGTGCCGTTGGCAGGAGTCATGTTAGCTTGAATCGTGGATCACTGTGCAAACAGAACTCTAGACTGTCAATTAGCAGCTCCATCGATCCATAGATCTTGAAAGTTACAGTCAGGGATCCAGGATTCATGATGGGGAGAGGTAACCCGTCGAAGGAGAATACTGTCGAGTGCCTTGAAATGTCAGCTATCAGCTGAAGTGAGGGGGATATTGGTGATGTTGAAGATGAGGCCGATGGTGGAGCTGGTTCTCCATATACCCATATAGGGATGTTCTCTGAGATGACGAGACGTGAATGTCGGATGCGATGCGCGCTGATCAAGCTTATATAGACGCAGATATACGATTATGATATCTGATGTTTTTCTCAGTGTCTTCTATGATTTGTGGTAGTTGTGATGTATAAACAGTCGGTAGCTGTTGGCACTGGTTCAGAAGCTCTCGGACGGATACATCTATCCGTGTTGTGTACTCTGCCTGCACCGCGCTCGAGGCTCGGGAGCCTCGGGACACTATAGTACTGGAGCCTTTACAATTATGGAGCCGAGGTTATATGCGAATGAGTCAGGTCCAGGAGTCAGAACTCTGGAGCTCGGGAGCCGAATCGGCAGTTAAGCCCAGCATGCCGTATTTCCAAGGCACAATAGTGCAGAGAAACGAGTTATCTCGTATACGCCCATTAGAGGTTGAAGATGAGGTTTAGCCGCGGCACAAAAATCTCGAAAGCTGGGGTCACGTGCACATCGGTCGCGGACTAATGCATGGCGACACGATAACAGATGTATGGAGCTGTCCAGTGTCAAGCCGCATCATTGAAGACCAGATCCTCACGGTGATTAGTAGTATTTAGAATCAGTCATACGTATATATAATAGATCCTGTTTGATGGTGGTGGTGGAATTGGTTGGCCCCTCTAGAGTGACGAAGTATCTCCACCATTCTAGGCTCCGCCCCCTTTCTCATGCTCATGAACCCCCCTGTTAATAAAGCGGAGTAAAATTTGAGACATCACATGTGTGAATTATGATATGCAGTTGGGAAGTAACATGTAGATGGGCTCTGATCTTAGGAATAGATCGAGTACACCCCTGATCTCAGTTGAGGTTCAGCTTCCCGCTCCCCACTGCCAGATCACCAGGCATATGAAAGCGTCTTTCTTTGTGGAGCTGGCCCGAACTCGAGAGTCAACTGACTCAATATGAAGTCTTACCGCATGAGTCGTCCAGCGTACTAACGTCCATGTAGAACGTTGCACAACTTCAACGCTTCAAGCCCCAAATGTGTCAGTGTGCATTATCATGTTGTAAAAAGTCTGAAGTTAGCTCTGCCCCCCCATAGTCCTCTGCTCTCACCAGCTTGCAAGTTACCTACCCACCATCTTGCCTGGTGCCACTGCCTCTGCAGCCAAACACAGCCACTACCTCCAGCCTTGTATTTGCTAGCGGGGTCGGAGGGCTGTGCACAGGTGACAGCGTGCCGTAGTCTGCCTGTGGCCTGCGAGTCTGCGACAGCTCCCGGAAAACCCTTACGGAAAAGAAATTCCGGCTGTCGAACTTCCAAGTTCACGAGAGAGGTGCTGCGTAGGTGCGCATCCTGGGAACTTTACCGTGGCGCTTCCTACTGGCTCCTAAGGGCTTGGTAACAGTGGAGAGCAGCTGGCAGTGCAATTCATTGACATCTCAGGAGAACGACCCTCACCTTCTGCGCCAGGCGCCAGCAGGGAGTTTTCCATATCGGTGTGGCGCAAGGATTTGCTAGCGTCTTCCTGCGTCGTGCTCTCCAATACATGCATTGGCGTACATCTCAGAGATTTCCGCTGAAAACCCATACTACAATTAATTCAAGGGGTAGGAGGGGGTGCACTACCAGATGGCAGGCAGGCTTGATAACACTGCCTGATTCCTTTACACTGCCCGACGCTGTGCAGCTTGCGCCCCTGACACTGAGGTGATGGGATTGGTATAAGTACTCTGCGTCTCCTCCTCTTGGATAGATAGAGATTGTGTCTTTCTTTTATCAGCATCAGCATCAACACAACCTCCCACGATGTCCTCCTCAATCATATCACTCGAATCAAAGCTCGCATCCCTCTCTTCAGTGATGGCCACAGAGACCAGATCTGCCACCTTATCTTTGGATAGGGTCACTTACAGTCTCATCAGTGCCTCCATCGACCTCATCTCTGCTAAGGAAGTTCTGTCGACTGCCACTGACTCCTCTGCTGCTTCTCTGGCTGTCTCATCCGCTTCATCCCTTCTCCACTCTTTGGTCAGTGAAAGCAACCCGTACCGTATGATTCCAAAAGCGGCTTCAAACCTGGCCATGACCGCTATTTATGCTTTACTGCTCACTGCCAATGCCTTCCTTGGTGTTTTCTACCAGACTTGGTGGTTTGGTATCACAACTTCCATTGGACTCGCCTTGGAGGTCGTTGGATACATTGCCAGATACTTGTCTATCAATGATATCTTCAGTACCACAATGTATGCCATGCAGATGGCCACTTTGACTTTTGCTCCTGCTTTCATCATGGCCGGTGTCTACTACGTTCTCGCCCAACTTGTTTACATCTACGGTAAAGAGTACGCATTGATGAAGCCAACGATTTACAAGAGAGTTTTCATTGGTTGTGATGCCGTTTCATTCTTGGTCCAGGCCGCTGGTGGTGCTATCTCTTCTGGAAACGTCAAGAACGCGAAACTTGGACTTGACATTATGATTGCTGGTATTGCCATCCAGTTGATTGGTATGACTGGTTTCCTCTTCTTGTTCTGTCACTTCTTCATGAAGATTGGTTACCTTTCCGGACGTCTTGCAGTCAAAGAGAGATGTGGTGAGTTGCCAGCCAAGTTTGCTCATGTCAGAAAGAATAAATTGCTTCAACACTTTCCTCCTGCTATGTTCACTGCTGTCGTCCTCATCTACATCAGATCTTTCTACAGAATTGTTGAAATATCTCAAGGTTTCTCAGGTTTCCTGATGACACACGAGATCTACACTACAGTCTTTGATGGTGCATTGGTCGCTTTGGCCTGTGTGCTGTTGATCATCTTCCATCCAGGTCTCACATTTGGTAGAGGTGACCCTGTGAAGAAGTCCGGTGAGTACAACGATGTTGAGATGGCTTACCAGAGCGACAAGTCTGCTGACCAGCTCAATGCCAGAACCAGTATCTAAAGATCTGTTTAGCTATAACGTCTTAATTTGAAATTGTAATCACTGAAACATAACATGTAGTGATCAACATCTTTTGTATTCAAGATCGACTCTCCACTTATTATAGTTTATAGTAGTAGCTACACATTCGGCCGCGTTCCTTCGTCCAGCATCGAGGCATGGGTAAAATCCGTAAGGACAGCTGGGTGCAGACAAATGTGGCCAGCTGGTTGTGAAATAATATAGCCTCCGTGACCGACCACCACACCTCATGCGTCAAAAACGATCTAGGGATGAAATTGTTTAACCGTAGGTCTGATGTTGATTAAGCGCAGATTTCCTATGGTTATTAGCGGCCTCCCGATTATCTGGCCATAGAAAATTTATACAGCGATGGAAGAAGACCTGTATAACTTCCCATCAAGGGATTGCATTGTACTACCACTGTCATCAGATAAGTCTATCCAACATCCAACCTCTCCACCCTGGCTCTTGGGCGCATGCCACAGATGTGACGAATCTCACCCACCAAAACTTGGAGGAGGGTATCATGAGACTTCAGTGGGCGCAAAATGGCGAAAACGCGCAGCTCGCTGTCCAAACACGGAAATTTAGCGGCATGACTCTGCGGGTCGTAAAACCACCATGCATATGGCAGACCAAACTCAGATCCTCAAAGCTGGCTTTCCAAGTTCAAAGCAGAGAACAGAAAGGAGGCTGAGCGGGATAACGGATAGCAGGGCTGGGGCCAGAGACGACACTATGGATCCCTACCCAGGGCTGCGCGTACTGCTCGGGAGAAGGTGGCTGACACCGCTAAGAACCCGGGAGCCTGCACCTGCGACAGAAGGAATAGAGCTCTAACTTCTTGGGGTAGGCCTTGGGCCTTGGCTCCTCGTCCAAGCCCTTGTGTACCTATCCTTTAAATCACTTGAGTTTCTCAGAAACGTTTTCATATCACCCAGGATCAATGCCCGCTGTACTTTACACAGTGACCGTATTTCCTCATTACAGACGACGTGGACCAGACAACATTTCGCATCGGTCCGCTTATATAGCACTGCCTCGTTGAACGCACCACACTCGGACAACAGCGGAGATCACACATAGGCCTATAGATACATAATAAGTGGTTTAATGGAGAATGAAGGCGCAGTAGCAATGCCTTTAGAGCCCTCGAGCTACCTCAACAGGATCAGGCGAATAAGCGCACAGCTAGCCAATAGTTCATGTGATCTTTCCTGTGACCCCACAACACACTTCCACCGTCCCTGTGCGGTGGAGAAGAACATGTGGAGCATTGATATCCCCACACGCGTATATAGACGACCTACGAGTACCATATCCATTGTTATTATAACTCTGTATGTCCGATTTAAGCGCACATAGCCCAGCTCGTCCTACAATTTATAATCATTGCAGCTTATGTTGCTCACTTCTGTCTGAAAGCTCAGTACTCGCACCGCCCCTTTCCCAGAATAGTACACTCTAGGCAGTGATCTCATCTCATATTAGCCCCTTAAACTGTAATTATATGTCTCAGATTTGATATCGTAATATATGCAGGTTTTAAATCAATACGTACTCTAACACCTAAAAACTATGGGAGCGTGCTATAAGCGCCACCCAGGCAATATGTAACAAAATCCATTAAAGGAATCGGAATATAGATATCTTTGAGCTTCCAACCAAGTGGCAGGATACCCAGCAGTCAGATCATCAGTGGGAACAACTTGGAGAAAAGCTATAAGTAGAATCGGAAAGAAGGAGATACGTAAGAAGATAGGTTACCTGCACGACCTCGGCGCTAGCGGAGGAGTGAGCCCTATTTACAGTACTAATTATAGTTGCTATAAACTCCTATCATAATTCGTATAGCTTGACGGCTGTGCGCCCATGGACCCCTACCCGTGGACCCTTATCCATGTCATTAACAATGGTATATAATGCGACTGATCAGCTCCTGGCCATAAGACGGATGTTCCGATGTTGATAGAGAAGTCAGATATTTCCCCACAACAGCTCAAAGAACAAACAATATGTCATCTGCTATCAATCAGATGGAGTCGAGTCTGGCTTCACTCACATCAGTCATTGCTACACAGACCAACTCAGATGCCTTTTCAAGCGAGGCTCTTACTATTGAGCTTCTCAGAGCTTCGATTTCTCTGGCCTCTGCCCAACAGGTCTTCTCCACTGCTACTGGTGAAGCTTCATCCTCAGCCTCCCAAGTGATCGTTGATGCTTCCTCCGTGCTTTCCTCCTTGACCAGTGCCAACAGCCCATACGGCATGATCCCGAGTTTCGCAGCCAATCTTACCATTACTATCATCATGAGTGTTCTCTTGGCCTCTCACGCCTTCCTTGGTATCTTCTTTCACACTTGGTGGTTCGGAATCACCACTTCCCTCTGTCTTATTTTGGAGGTCATTGGTTATATTGGAAGAACGTTGTCTGCCAATGGTCACGTCCTCGAACGTGGCTTCTTTATTATACAGATTACAACGTTGACTATTGCTCCAGCGTTTGTCATGGCAGGTATCTACTACCTTCTCGCCCAACTGATTCTTGTCTATGGTGCCCAGTATTCTCTCATCAAACCAAGATTATACACTTGGGTCTTCATTAGCGCTGATGTTCTTTCTCTGATTATTCAAGCAGCTGGTGGAGGTATTGCTGCAAGTGATGATGCTCAACAGGTCATGGGTACTCATGTCCTGGTTGCTGGTATTGCCATTCAGTTGGTTGGTATGAGTGTGTTCATGGCCCTCTTCGCTTACTACTTCTACACTATTGGCTATATGCAGAGATCCAAGTTCTCCCATAACGAGAATTCTGGTAAGTTTGAGCAAGAGTTCCAACACTTGAGAAAGAGAAAGGGATTTGCCTACTGGCCAATGGGAATCTTTGCCGGTGTTGTCTTCATCTTCATCAGATCGCTCTACAGAGTTGTTGAGTTGGCTGAAGGATGGAGCGGGTTCTTGATCACCCATGAGATCTATTTCTTGATTCTTGATGCCGTGATGATCACAATCGCCCTGCTGATATTTGCGGTCTGTCATCCAGGTATAATGATGGGAAGAACTAACCCGATCAAGTCAAGAGTTGAGAAGGTCGAGGTCGAGGTATTTGAAGAGCTCAGCACCAAGAGTGAAGTCGATATGGCTACACTAGAAGCCAACTCTGATGGGGCTGAATCCGGTATTTTCGGTCAAGCTTCCACGTCCAGAAGTGCAATGCGAACAGTTTGAGCTCTGACAATAATGTACACTAGAGGTGATATTAGAAAGGACACGTTGTAGCAGTTTACCGCGTATGACCGTTGACGTTTTATTTCCTCTTTTGGGAGAATTTCCCGATCGGGTGTGAAGACATCGGCGCATCACCGGAGTAGTGGAATAGCATCACACACACAGCACGATATCATACAGAAGCGGGACCAGAAGGATAATTTATTAGCACATACACTTCTTGATTTGGCTAGATGTCACCATCTGCAATACCCAGAGCTCTCCGATATATCACGCGACGATTAAAGGATCTGCGAGATCATTGTATGCCAACTGTCATATCATTGATCACCCATTTTCCTATTGAGCATAGCAGGCACAGCTTAGATAATACCCCCACGTCATCGCTCTTCCTGAACGGCTTCGAGCTCGGCTGAAGTCACACACCTTATCTCCTTCTAACCGATTCGGCAACATTGACCTCACTGAATCCGGCCATGGTCGCACAATAAGGTTTTTAGTGAGGCAACTTATCGCAGCGTTTCCTGATCAGGGCACATCGTTTCTCTTGGTAGTCGACACATCTAGGCCATTTACAACAGCAACTGATCCATGAAAGGATGAAACACTGAAGAGCTAGAGAGGTATGTAAGATGCTAATGTTAGAACTCCGGCCAGATCCCTGCTCAATGCGTCAGGGGTTTGAAATGTTCCGTGTAGTTACTTCACTCAAGAACTTACAAGCGGGTCCAAGTCTGGTCTTCAAACCACAGTGCCATATACTACCACGACACCGAATATGAGACGGTTAAGAACATGGCTAGCAGATCGTATTATACGAGGTACCGGTTTCAAGGGGTATCCTCCAATCAAAAGCGAGGGTGGTATTCCAGTGATCACGACACTAATTTCTACTATACAATCATACCTGTGTTTTTCCTTCTACATCAAGCTGATAACATTTGATTCAGTGATTCTCCAATTGGGTGTGCCCTAAATTAAGCCGATCGATCTCAAATCCCAGAATTAGGTTGCTCATGCCTTGGACTGGGCCACTCCAGCTCGGCTACTTGTACTTTGACACCGTGCAAAGATTTCTCACCTAGCAACCTCTATAAGAAGTCCTGAGGATCTCAACACTTTCGCAATGCCTGTAGATTCCATGATCTGAAGACATTTCGACTCGCAATGTCCACCACACTAATGGACTACGAGCCAGTCATCACGTCACTGATGTCCAAGATGTCCCATTACACATCTAAGATAGCCACACAAACGGACCATATCAGGTTCCTCAAGGACACAAAATCACTGGAGTGGGTCTTAGCATCGATGGGAGAAGCTAGAGCCCAAAAAGTGTTGCTGACCGCTACTGAGTTTTCTGTGCAAGCTTCTGCCAGTGATGCCATCTCTTCTGCCCATTCATCACTCTCTGCTCTCTCAAAGGCTGCGAATCTATACAACATGACTCCAAGCTATGTGGGGAATTGCATCATGGCCATGTTAATGGGAATATTCTTCGGCTTACACTCATGGCTGGGAATCTTTTACCACACTTGGTGGTTTGGCGCGTCCTATTTCCTTGGTTGTGCATTGGAGATGTCTGGATACATTGGTCGGGCCCTCTCAGCACGCGACACGGCCAACTCCAATGCCTTTTTATGCCAAATTGTCTGTCTGACTATTGCTCCTTGCTTCATCATGGCGGGAATCTACTTCTTGCTTGCACAGTTGATAATGATATACGGCCAGAAGTTTGCAGTACTGAAGCCCATGACATACTCATACATCTTCATATCCTGTGACTTGCTGTCGTTGTTGGTCCAGGGAACAGGTGGTGGTGTTGCATCTCACGCTATCACAATGTACGAGTCATCTGCTAATGGAACACATATAATGGTGGCTGGGCTGGCTTTCCAAGTGTTGTCCATGTCTGCCTTCTTGGTGTTGTTTGCACATTTCTGTTGGCGGATCAAGTACCTGAGGCGAGGATACACGGAGATGGAACCACAGTTCAACCCGGACTACAGACACATCAGGTCCTCAGTGTTGTTCAAATATTTCCCCTTGGTGATCTTTGTTGGTGTGATGCTCGTGTACATTCGGTCTGTGTACCGAGTGGTGGAGCTGTCAGAAGGCTGGGCGGGATACCTTATCACCCATGAGGCCTACTTCATGGCGCTGGATGCGTTGATGATGGCATTGACGTGTCTCATATTTGTCCCATTCCACCCTGGTATCGTGATCGGCTATGGCTCTGTTCCAGTAGAAGGAACTGTCGCATATAAGGAAAAGATGTCGCATAAGATGGCGGGGTCGGAGACGGAGTCCACGTCCAAAGAGGTCTTCAAAGACGGTTCTACAGGCAGCATAAGCACTGTGAACTCGGAGGTTTAATATAGAAGACACATAGATAGTCAAGTATACTGTAATGATCGAGAATATAGCCAAATCAAGGTAGCTTGTAGTGTTTATCTGGGACCGGTGGGACTGCTCTCAGAGTCGGAGAAGTGCACACTACCGCAATCGGTTGACTGTACACGAAGGATTGAGGGATGGTCGTGGTACCAGGCGGGATTTCCCATATATTTCATTGTACAACTGACTGGTGACTACTATTCTCTGTTCCTCCACAGAAGAAATGCACAGGTACGTCAGTAGAAATGTATAAACAGAGCGTAAATGCCCCAAAGATGTACGTATTGCGGAGTTCCGTGCATGTCCGCCTATGGCCGGGCGTAACCGCAAACGCCGCCCAAACACGAACCCGGAAATCTCTACAGTTCAGTGTTCACCACCAGAAATGAACACAAAACACAGCCTCCGTACGTAAAAGGCGACAAATCCCCCTTTAACCAGATCATAAAAGTCAACAGACCAGCAGAGCATCCAGCTACGAAGCACACCCACATAAATGTCCAGTCTGGAGCCCGTCATCACGTCGTTGCTCAGCGAGGCAGTCTCGCTCTCGTCAGTGATCGCAACACAGTCCAACACCGGACGGCTCAGCGACAACTATCACAGCATGGAGTACATCGTCGCCTCCTTGTCCCGTGTCTCTGCGGAAGAGGTCCTGGCCACTGCAACGAACTCTGCTGTCCAGGCCTCAGCCACTTCTGTTGTGTCCCACGCCTCCTCTGTGCTGTCTGCGCTCTCCATGGCCGACAACTCTTACGGTATGAATCCGAGTTTTGCAGGAAACACGGCCCTTGCAGTCATCATGGGGCTTCTCTTCGGTGCACATACCTTCCTCTGTGTCTTCTTACACACTTGGTGGTTCGGTATCTCCTACTTGCTCGGTACAGGTCTTGAGCTCACTGGGTACATTGCTCGTGCTATCTCTGCAAGCGACACGGCTAATTCCAATGCCTTCCTTTGCCAGATCGTCTGTTTGACCATTGCTCCGTGCTTCATTATGGCTGGTGTTTACTTCTTATTGGCACAGCTGATCATGATCTATGGACAGAAGTTTGCCCTGTTGAAACCAATGACTTACTCGTACATCTTCATCACCTGTGACGTCCTCTCGTTGCTCGTTCAAGGCTCTGGTGGTGGTATGGCTTCCGCTGCTGTGAAGAAGTATAAGTCTGCTGCAAATGGTACACATGTTATGGTTGCTGGTTTGGTGTTCCAAGTTGTATCAATGTCTGTGTTCATTGTGTTGTATTTGCACTTCTGTTGGAAGATTAGGTATCTCAGATCTGGACACGAAGAGCTTGAGCCAGAGTTCAACCAGGATTATAAGCACGTCAGGGCTAAGAAATGGTTCCGTTGGTTCCCAATGGTGGTGTTACTTGGTGTCATCTTCGTCTACATCAGATGTGCATACAGAGTTGCAGAGTTATCCGAGGGCTGGAGAGGATACTTGATCACTCATGAGAAGTACTTCTTATGCTTGGACGCTTTGATGATGACACTCACTGCTTTGATATTCATTCCATTCCACCCAGGTATCCAGATTGATAGAGGTTCTGTTCCAGTGGAAGGAACAAAAGCATACAGAAAGCTGAAAGCCAAACAGAACGAACAGTTATACGGTGAGGAGATGGAGTACAGCAAGCAAGATCCCAAAGAGTTCGTCTCCACAGAGTCTGTCTTTGCCACGGGAGATTGAATAGCAAGAGCATAAATTTTCATAAATGTGTGACTTTGATTTTCATAACTATGTACAACAGATAAATATAAATGCCAGTAATTATCCCCTTAACGACCCAAGTTCAACAACAAACTGTTGGCGTTAGCCTTCTCGGCAGCACCACCAGCACCGCTTGGCAAGTATGTCACGTTAGAAGAGGAGGCCAAAGTCTGAGCAATCTCCTTGGAAGCCTCGATTCTTCTAATGAGCAAAAGACCATCACCAGCTTTACTCAATGCCTTGGAAATGTGTTCAGCAGCCTCGGCTTCACCTTCAGCTCTAATGACACTGGCCTGTCTCTCCTGCTCGGCCTTCTCAACGACAAACTTGGCTCTCTCAGCGTCTTGCTGGGCAATCTGTTTCTGCTCAACAGCCTTAGTGAACTCCTTACCAAAAGTCAAATGTGTGATGGAGACATCCTCCAGTTTGATGTTGAACTCCTTTGCACGTTCACTGAGCTCCTGTCTGATTCTGGCGGAAACAACCTCTCTCTGGGTAATCAACTCAGCAGCGTCGAACTGGGCCACGATGGACTTCAACACTTCGTTACTGATGGATGGCAAGACTCTCTCGTCGTAGTCCAAGCCCAAGTTCTGGTAGATCGAAGGCAAGTTTGGAACGTCAGGTCTGTGCAACACTCTGAGGGTCAACGACACCATCTGCAAGTCCTTTGTACCGGTGTTTGAAGAGATGTTCTTAGGCTTTGTGCGCACGTCGAAGACAATGGCCTTCTGCAACCACGGGACGAGGAAGTGTGTTCCCTCGCCGATGACCTGTTGCTGGACACCGCTGAGACGGTCGAAGATGACCGCACGGGAGCCACCCTTGACGTCGTACATGGAGTACTGGGCGGCGGACACGGCGACGGCGGCTGGGATGGCGACTCTGGAGATGACGTCGGCGATTCTGGACATCGTGGACTGCTGTTTGTGGTGTTTGGTGTTTGATCTGGAAGTTGTTCCTGGCTCAAGGTGGCGTTTGCCGTCTTTTGTTCGGTGGACCCGCGCTCGGTGCTGGTGGCACGGGCTGAAAATGGCAGACACTATTGACACGTGTACAAAATGGCAGACCAGAGTCAAGACCCGTGGCCAAACAAACAAACGCGCTCCTTCAGATAAAGAGAATGTTCCGGACAATAAGAAGAAGCACAGCAGGACACAGCGAGATGGCCACCAAGCGTCTGATGAAGGAGTACTCCTCCATCCAGAAAGAGCTGCCAACAAACCCGGAGTACAAGAACATCCTCGAGCTGCAGCCACAGAGCGACCTGTTCACATGGAGAGCCACTATCAACGGGCCGCAGAGCTCACCATTTGAGCGCGGTCAGTGGTCGTTGGAGATCTCTATCCCCTCAGACTACCCAATCAGTCCACCGAAGATCAAGTTCCTGAACAGAATATGCCATCCGAACGTCAACTTCGCCTCGGGGGAGATCTGCTTGGACATCCTCCAGGCCCAATGGACTCCAGCATGGACACTCCTCTCCACAATGATGGCGATTATCCTGTTGCTCGAGGACCCAGAGCCAAACAGTCCTCTGAACATTGACGTTTCAAATCTTCTGAAGAACGGGGACGTCAAGGGATACAACGGACTCATTCGTTACTATACTCACAAGTATGCTGTTCAGTGATGATGACCCCCCGCGAGGCTGTGTACGACGCGTTATCTCAAGGTTCAATGGGGAAGGGAAACATCTGAACCACTACATTCTTTTTTGATTTTATGTCTGGCGTCCTACGGTTACTTATGTTTTAATGAAATACAACTTATGATATTGGTTATAAAAAAAGCAACTCATGCAAATGGATAGATTCGTAGAAGCTTGTATGTGTGTATGTGAGTGTGAATGCGAGAGTGTAGTGGGTGTTATGGAGGAAGACCAGATGACATGTACCAAGAGATAGACTGGTCAAAGAACAGTGGCTGGATGTATGTTGCATGCCACAGGAATCCCCACAT
This sequence comes from Petasospora maritima, assembly GCA_030557345.1. NCBI lineage: Eukaryota > Fungi > Ascomycota > Saccharomycetes > Phaffomycetales > Wickerhamomycetaceae > Petasospora > Petasospora maritima. The sequence goes on from JAKTOZ010000014.1 coordinate 112,218, forward strand.
ATGGATATGCCAAACACTCCATGATAGAGGCAAAGAAAGAAAGATAAGATGGAAAAGATAGCAAGAGCTGAACAACGAAACGTTCAGCATAAGAGTAAGAAATGAAGAACACGAACCAGAGAACCCTCCATAGATAAAAAAAGAAACAGAAAACAACAGAAAAAGAGAAACCAGAACCCCCCTATCAACAACCATCATAGTATCATTTTCTAAACTGCTTGATGAACTCGTAAACCTCCTTGGTCAATCTCTCCATCTCTTTCTCTTCCTTCCGGCTCTTTGTTCCCAATCTAATCTCATTACCAGGGTCTTGTGGGCCGTTGAAAGGAACCAATTTATCAACGACAAACTGTGGGACTTTAGAGAAATCGTCAAATGACTCCAGCTTACACGCAGACATGTTCCATGTAAGTGGTATCGTTGGTGTCTTCTTCGCCTTCGTGACTGGGCGTCTCAAAGGGGTCAGCACAGGTCTGAAACCACTGTAGAACAGATCCGTTCTCAGCATAGCCGTGTCAAGGTGTTGTGTTGAGTTCACACTTGGTGGTGAAACGGTGTATGATTGTGGGTTGGAAACTGTGGCGGAGTGATACTTGACACTGATAGGCTTCTTAAGGCCGTGTTTGGCGGACTGGTGAGCCACTGGTGATGTCTTCTTGGCCGATGCCTTCACTGTTGTCGACGACGTGCTTTTGGTCTGTACTGGACTCGTCTCCTCGACGGCGCTGGCCTCCTCCGTGTTGTTGCTGTTGCCGTTCTGGTCCTTGGTCTGGGGTGGCCAGGAGGAGGACGAGTGCCATCTTCTGGTGGATGCTCTGAGGGTCTGCTGGCGTTGGAGTCTGAGCATGTTTGGTGGTCTGTAGATGCCTTGCTGGTGTGTGCTGTTCTTGTCGGACACGTAAACGTACAAACCAGAAATCGACTGATAAACCGGAATCTCAAATTGACACCCCTCTTTGGCTGGTGACACCCGACACCCCGGACGCACGGTAAGGGCCACACCCCCGGGTCTCCCGATGCGGAGGGATATTTTTCCGGGGGCATTCGCGAATTTTTCAGCTGGTGTGGGTGGGCTCTCATCTTTGGAAGTGTTTACCTTTCTCAAATGAGCCTTTAATTCTGGGACTTTGCGACAGAACAAGGAATACGGCAGTTTGACGAACTGAACACCGGGAACGAGCAGATCCAGAGCTTCATAAAGATACCACAATTGGCCAAGCCGCCCTACCATACACACTTACTGCCCGCGCTCAACACCAACCATTGTCATTTGCCGCCCACTGGCCCATCACATTACATCATACACAGCACCATGGCACGGGGCAAGAAGAAGACATCCAAGGCCTCAAAGAAGAAGAGTGTCACTACATCGCTAGAAGACACTGAGCCAATACAATGGCAAATCAAAGACTTCGGAAAGTGGGATCCTCGGCTCACCAATTGCCACCATTACATCAAGTACCACAGAGACTCCACAGAAGAGCAACCGCATTGTGGCTTCGAACCTTATCACGGTATACATAGACTACATATGATGGACTATCACCCTGACCGAGAACACCCAGGATTCTGTACTGAGGTTGTCGCTGACGAGGACGTCGAATCACAAGAAGAAGCAGAGTACGACTTGGACCACAGCGACGTTGAACATGAGCATGAGTATGAGCATGAGCATGAACATGAGTATGAACAGAATGAAGAAGGTGAAGAAGTGTTTTCCATGGACCTCCCCACAATACCCTTTATCTCTCACACCGAAAAGAGACACAAGATTCTACTGAAACTGTTGGGTCTACATGAAGATGAACATCTATCCAGACTGTTCACAACAATCTCCACCATCACAGATCCAATGACACAACCAATCGAATCAGATTCACAAGTACTATCCCTCGACTTGGTTTCACAACTCATAATTGCTCTCTGTTACGACAACACATCCATAATTGCAGACTACGAACTTGCTCAAAGGCTATTCTTGATCGTTGACGGTTCTCTCAAATTACTCAACTGTCATGACGAAGTCAAAATAAGAAGTCTCAATAACTCAGACCTCAAGGTCGATTGGAAACCAAGAATGCACGAATGGACACCACATGGATTGAACGACCAGGACCTGAGACTACTTTACATGATCAACTGTGTTTGCATTTACACGATTTACAAACTATACCTCTTCAACGAGCAAGATCTCTGTTTGAACCCATTCCTTGGGTACTTCATAAAGCTTTGGAAAATTTTCACCAACATTGTGCTTCTTGGGCTCGAGGTTGATAGACGTACAGAGCCAACTCCAACAGATACCCCAAACGTGATCAAGCAAGTTATTCGTGGATCGAGTGCCATTCGTTACGTCGTTGCCTCTATTCTCAATGATGATTTGGAGAATAGATATCACGATTTCCACCATTTGAACATATTCGACTTCCTGTCTCCATATGGAAGACGTAATGGATCTGGTGCCCTGTATGCTGATGTCAGATGGTACGTTGGTGCCATGTTGGCCCTTGGGTCTGAGTTGAATGAAGTTGTTGAGACTTTGGTCGATTTGGAGCCAAATGATCGTTATGATGAAGATGTTAAGTACATTTTCTCTTATGAGTACGAAGATTTCCACCACCAGTCTTTGTTCCCGGAAGATTATGAAGATGGCGAACCAAAAGAAGAAGTGATCATCTATGAAGACCAGGATGGAGTTTTGCATAAAGTTGTTCACCAGAGATGTACTTGTCAGTTTTTTGACGATGATGAAGAACTGGAAGATGAAGAAGAGATGCCCCAGAGACAACCTATGGAGGATGAAGACGAAGATGGTGACTTCAGTGAGATTCCAACTGCTGTCAGATCTGATCAACAGATTGAGTTTGATGAAATGGGGAGAGACTGGCGTGATGTTCCAAGAGAAGGAAACATTTTCTTCAATCCGCAATTTATAATCCATGATGACCAATGTTTCTCGTGGCCTCAGTTGACCAAGATCTTTGACGATATGGCGCAGGCTCCCATCAGTGAAGATGTTTCCAAGCGTGTTGTCATGACTATTGCCAAAGCTGTCAAGTTTGATTTTGAACAGAATATCAACAATTCAGTGACGAACAACGAAGAGGTCATCCCAGAGTCTACTGTCACCCCAGATAAGGTGTATCAAAAATGGAGCCATGAATGGACATTCGAAGCCATGTTGGCCTTGAACCCTGTGGCCTCTTACGCCATGCTTGATGAGATGTTTATGGCACATGGGTACAGACGTGTATTGATTTGGTTTGTCACTCATATGGCATTGTCTTTCACATTGATGAACTATGTGTTTGAGTTGGTTAATGAGTTGAGAGGTGAAGCCAGAATCAGTAAGATGTATCCTTTCTCGAGACAAGGGCCTCTCGCCATTTCTGAAGTGGAAAAATCTATGTTGTTGCATGAATTTTTGAACAACTGTCTCATCTTTTTATCCAAGACACATGAAAACTACAGACTGAAGGGTGACTTTGAGGCACAGAACGTTTCTGAATTTGAAAAGTGTATCAAGATCGTGAAACTTATCTGTTTGATGATGAACAAGTTGATTGAGAATGGGTCTATTGATCTCGAAGAGTACAAAGTTGAGTTGACAAGCATTTTGATCAACTGGATTGGGTTGATTGAAGAGGCTCGTGAGTTGTTCTTCAAGATCAATCACAATGAAGACCCATCTACATTGGATGCCTTGGAGGCTGAGGCAATGTCAACATCTATGACGACTGGCCAGATGACTACCACTCCACCTACCACATCTGCTTCATCCGCTTCTCACCATCCTCTTCCATTAAGACACAAGAAGTTCAACACCGAGTTGAAGGTCTCATTGGGAAATGTGATCAAGAAGATGGACAACGGCACTCTTTTGTTCAGACCGTTCTTTGAGCTTATCAACTATGACAATGGCTCTGCCAGCAAGGATGAGAGCGGTGCCTCACAGACGAGTCAAGGTATCAAGGATTTGGTTGATGTTCCAAGTGCCCCAGAGGCGCCTCATTACGTGAAAGGTGAACTGAAGCCCTTGAAAAGAGATGAGTTCTACGAGCATGAGTTGGTTGAACAGGCGATGGAGGAGTGATTCGAGATGAGATCTTATCTCTGGTATTGGTGGCCCACTAAGCTGATCTCTGTGTGAGTATTGACGATTTATAGCATTAATTTAACGAACCGTTACGAAGACAATATGTAGCACCTGGAGCACACCATTAGACAGTCCATACAGTAGATTCGACAGCCCTTGAAAAGCGGAATCAAAGCTTGAGAACATCGCCGCACTTATACGGAAAGTTGATCAAATGCGCGGAATCTGGCGGCCCATTCCGAAAGGGGTAGCGCAATTCCGTGGATTCACCGGGTTATAAAACGGAGTGGACTCCCCGATTGTTAGGTTTCCCTTTGGTTCCGGGGACGAGCCATACCACAAATCAACGATGAAACTCAGCTTCGCCTGCCTCACTGCCATTGCAGCATCTCTCGTGGCTGCACACGGCCACCACCACAAGATCGAGAAGTACGTCCTGGATCCTACGATCAACTTTGAGACAGAACCATCACTTGAAGAGCTCTGGGGAACCGACTGGCCGTTCGCTGGTGTCAACACGTTTGCCCACTTACCACACACCAGATGTCTTGTTGAACCAGAAGAGGACTTCGACATTGCCTTGATCGGTATGCCATTCGACACTGCTGTCTCTTACAGATCAGGTGCCAGATTTGGCCCAAGAGGTATCAGAACCGCCTCTCAGCGCCAGACTGCCCTTAGAGGCTACAACGTCAGAGCAGACATCAACCCATACGCCGACTGGGCCAAGATCATTGACTGTGGTGACATGCCGATCTCTCCTATGGACAACAACTTGGCTTTGAAGCAGATGACCAGAGGCTATCAGACTTTGATGAACCACACTACCCCAGATAAGAAGCACATTCCAAGACTTGTGTCTCTTGGTGGTGATCACTCCATCATCTTGCCAGCCATGAGAGCGCTTTATGAGAAGTACGGAAAGATCACGTTAATCCACTTTGATGCACACTTGGACACCTGGTTGCCAGACAAGTATCCATCTCACTGGCCATCTGAGCAGGCTGCTTTCACACACGGATCCATGTTGTGGATCGCTTACGAGGAGGGTTTGTTGACAGAGAACACCAACATACATGCCGGTTTGAGAACACGACTCAGTGATGCTGGTGACTACGAGGATGATGACGCTCAGGGATTCGCCCGTATCCATTCTGACGATATGATGGGTATGGGTATTGATGGAATTGTGGAGAAGATCAAGAGAAGAATCCCAAGGGATGAACCAGTTTACCTGTCCATTGACATTGACGTTATTGACCCTGGTATGGCTCCAGGTACCGGTACACCAGAGGTTGGTGGATTCTTGACCCGTGAGTTGATCCAGTTGTTGAGAAAGCTTGAAGGCTTGAACTTGGTTGGTGCTGATATTGTTGAGGTCAACCCAGCCTTTGACCACGCTGAGATCACCACTTTGGCCGCTGCTCAGATCGCTTATGAGGTCATGACCAACATGGTCAAGAGAGGTCCTTTGGAAGTTGACGACGTTACTGGTAGAATCTTGAATGTGCCAGAACAGCCAATTGTGGAGCAGCCTAAGGCCACAGAGCCTGCTGTCGCTGGTGAGTCTCTCACTGGCAAGTTGATGAACCAGCTCGGTTGGTAGTTTGTATATATATATATTCCTAAATGAGACAAATGCGTAATACTGGATAACAGGAGTACTATTGTATTGTAGCGTATAGCAGACCAACTGCGTAGATCCCTGTAGATAAGGCGTCCAAATGAGGAAATACCCCAATTAGGATATTTTCGAGAGTTTTCGCGCCAAGATAAACAATTAGCGTCGGTCACATTTGGGTTGTTCCATAGTTTGCTTCGTCCTCTTGCTTTTCCACTTAAAGCTTTCTAAAAGCTCACAAAACCATGAGAGTGTCATCCTCGGTGATACCTGTGGTGCTGGCGAGCCTCACATCGGCGTTGCAGCTGCCGCTTCTCGAGAACTACGAGCTCTCGTCGCTCAGTGTTGATGAGCTGCTGACCCAGTTCCGTTCATACTTCCAGAGTGAAGATTACGTCAAGAGCTATACGGCTGTTGACCCTGAAGTGTGGCCACTCGACTTGACACAGTACGAAGACTATACGATTCTGAGGTTCCCGATGAATGATGAGAACAAGGGCTTACTGAAGGAGCTACGGGCTAGCTACTCGCCGTGGGAGGCCAACCACGAGTTCATTGACTTGAAAGTACCCCTTGCGGACCTCCCACTGCTTGATAACTTGGACTATGAAGTCATCGTGGAGGACTTGGCACAGGCAGTGTTCGAGTCTTTCCCAAGTGTCGAGGCACAGACGTTTGACATTGCTGAGCATGAGGACTTCCATGTTGCCTCTGACATCTTCTTTAGAGAGTACAGATCTCTCAAGACGATATACGCCTGGTTGGATATGATGAAGGAGACTTTCCCAGACTTGGTCGAAGTTGAGTATCTGGGACAAACTTTCGAAGGAAGAGATATGAAGGCGTTGCATTTGAGTGCTCCAATGGGGATGAATCCGGAGAAGAAGACGATTGTCTTGACCGCTGGTGTCCATGCTAGAGAATGGGTCAGTGTTTCCACTGTGTTGTTCACGGTTTACTCACTGTTGTCAAACTACGGTGTCAGCAAGAAACAGACAGAATACTTGAACAAGCTGGACTTCCTCGTTGTGCCGGTGTTCAACCCAGATGGTTACGAGTACACATGGACCGATGACCGTTTGTGGAGAAAGAACAGACAGGAAACGTACGTTCCACGCTGTTTCGGTATCGACATTGACCACTCGTTTGATTATCACTGGACGAGGTCTGAGGACTTTGCATGTGGCGAGTTCTACTCTGGTGAGACTCAATTTGAGGCCATTGAAGCTAATAACTTGAACCAGTACATCAACATCACAAAGGGCCTTCATGACATCTATGGCTTCTTGGACTTCCACTCATACACACAGAAGGTCCTTTACCCATACGCCTATTCTTGTGACGAGCAACCGAGAGACATTGAGAACCTGTTGGAGCTTGCGTATGGTCTCTCCAAGTCCATCAGACTCAAGAGCGGCAAGCACTACGAAGTGCTACCAGCTTGCAAGGACCGCGGTGTCGACATCATCCCAGGAATGGGTGCCGGGTCCTCGCTGGACTACATGTACCACAACAGAGCACACTGGGCGTTCCAGTTCAAGCTCAGAGACACCGGGTCGCACGGGTTCCTGCTTCCTAGCCAGCACATTGTGCCCGTCGGCAAGGAGATGTACCGTGCTGTGAAGTACTTCTGCGAGTTCATCCTCAACCCGGACCGTTGAGGCAGCGGATCAAAAGAGCATGTTATGTAATATAAACTTTGAGACGAGATACTTTCCTTTAATTCACGAGACTTTGTTAAGTTGACGGTGTAATTGTGGCTGGTAGAAAGCGTCCATATCCCCGGATTTACATGGGTGTTGCCCAGACCGTGGCCAGATTAACTAGAAGAACAGAGAGCATTTATAGAAACACTTGAACCTGTCCCCAGCATCTACACACAAACACACAACTACAACAATATGAAGCCAACCACAGTGCTCTCTACGCTTGGACTCACCTCATTGGCTCTTGGAAGTACGTCTTATACCAGCACCAGCACCAGCACCCACAGCAACCCCAGGACAGCCTACTAACACAACACCACCAGAGTCGTACATCCTTTACTTTGAACAGGGCCCAACGACGCCAAACTCGTGAGTACTTACTGCTTACTATGGTTTACAAAGACACATACTAATACCGAAACAGCTATGTCACCGCCGCTAAGGATAAAGTGGTCTCGCTTGGTGGCACGATTGGCCACGAGTACTCCACTGTGCTCACGGGCTTCTCCTTTTCCATCCCAGACACCGTCTCTGTAAACTCTGTGCAGAGTGCCAACACTGCTCAATATCCATTCATCCTGGAGGAGGATTCTCAGGTTTATACAAATGCTTGAGCGCACATGACCGCTGTGTCTATGGTGCTTCTCACTTGTCAGCGCCCCGATATGGTTCTGTTTCGAAAATATGACGATATGATACTCTTTTTGATATTTTTTAAGCTTCTCATATGAAGATATGACTGCTTTTTGTTTGACTACATTGTAGAAATAGTCTCATTAGAAGATTTTGTCATTAGAAAGTGGCGGCATCGCTTGTCACCAGAGCATTATTTCAGCGCTCCAAATTGATAGTATCACCAAACTTTGTGTACAATGCCTCCTTCAACTCCTCTAATCTGGAGTCCAACGTGTCGATAGAAGACTCCAGGCGAGAGATAGCTTCGTCCAACTTCTCAGAATCCTTCTCCAACTTCTCAACAGCTTCCTCCTGGTTCAACTTGACGAATACCGATGACACTTTGTAATTGATCAGCTCGTCCTCGTCCAAGAGCTCAATCTCCATCGATACGTCATCGAGGTATTCTTTCTCCTGCTTCTGCTTGTCGAGCTCACCGGTCAACGTGTCCTTCTTGTTGATGAGTTTTGAGAACTCGTTGATCTTCTGCTGGTCCTCAAAGAGCACTTCGACCTGGTTCTGTTTGCCTTCTGGGAGCTGTGCAGGTGTTAGTAGGTGATCACCATTGAGAGTGGGATATATAGCAACAGACTTACCAACTCCATTGTGATTATCCTGGTCTAAAGCACTAATACCTGTCAATAGAACATACAAAGTGCTCCTTGTTTGTGAGCTTTTTCGATCTCGACGCGCGTAGTCCCATGGGTCTCACGGGTCTCAGTCTGTGGGACTCACCACACCATATCCAGTCCTGAGACTAGGCATTGTCAACAACTCCACTTTCCAGTCCCCAAACCCCAAATTGATTCCCAATAAACACCAAATTTGGCTGCTAAAACACCGTCGATTGGCTGGAAAACTACATTTCCGATCCAATTCTGCACTGTATCAAGGATATTCCAGTTTCCCGAGTTACATCGGATTCATGTCGGCCCATCGCTATTACTTCCCCATAGCTGATTTGTCTGTTATCGCCATTTCGCACCACAGAAGAACATCCGATGACTAACACCATTAGTTGACATGCCCCTCTCTTCTCCCCATTCCCTCTTCTTCAAAGGCCGCTGCTCAGCCTGGAAACACCTGCTATATAAAACATGTCCTCAGAGAACTCTCCGCTGCTCCAGCAGCCGTCACAGAGACGCCGCAGCTTCCACATGGTCCCACCAGAGGCAATACTCAGCATCGATGAAGAGAACATGCTCCCGGAACTGTCCAAGAGCGAGGCAGAACAACACACAACGGTGAACCATGAGATGAAGGCACTCACCAAGTCCTCTGCCCCGGTCGTCATCACTGCTCTGCTGCAAAACTCGCTCTTCTTCGCCTCCATCGCTTCCGTCGGACACATTGGTAAAGATGCACTCGCCGGTGTCACGCTCGGAGTCATGACGGCGAACATCACAGGTTTCTCCTTTGTTATTGGAATGGCGACTTCTCTTGATACACTGTGCTCGCAGGCTCACGGCGCTGGGAAGTTTGAGCTCGTTGGTACCCACTTTGTCAGATGCTGTGTCTTCGCTACGGTATGCTTCATCCCCATTCTTCTGTTTTACTTCTTATACGCTGGTACGGTATTGAGTTATTTCATTGATAATCCAGAGCTGGTGGATATCGCATGTGGATACCTCAAGACTGTCTCTATCGGCATGCCCGGGTTCATCTTGTTTGAATGTGGTAAGAGATACGTCCAATGTCAGGGAGTCTTCCATGCTGGTACTTTTGTCTTGATATTCTGTGCACCATTGAACGCACTGATGAACTACACGTTCGTATGGAAGCTCGACCTCGGTTATAAAGGTGCCCCCATGGCTGTTGCAATCACGTATTGGCTCATGCCTATCCTGCTTCTCCTCTTTGTTCTTTTCAACAAGAAGTTACTCAAGTGTTGGCCATATGACCTCAAGCTCTCACAGGTATTCCAGAATTGGGGTACAATCATTGAGCTTGCCGTCCCTGGTCTCATCATGATTGAGGCTGAATTCATCGGGTTTGAGATCATCACACTTGTCTCTGCCAAATTGGGAACAGCCTCTCTCGCTGCAAACAGTGTCATTGGTTCTCTCATCAGTGTTGCATTCCAGATCCCATTCGCCGTGTCCATCTCTGTTTCTACAAGAGTCGCCAACTTCATTGGTGCCGCTTTGCCCGACAATGGCCGTAAGTCTGCTCTGGCCGCTGTTCAATTGGGTCTCATAATCGGCTGTTTCAACAGTGTTGTCATGTTCATCTTTGGCCGTCAACTTATCTCTCTGTACACATCTGACCAGGACGTCATCGACGCCTGTATCGATGCACTCCCAGTTATATGTGCCACTGTTCTTGCCGACTGTATGAATGAGACATCTGGTGGTGGCCTCAGAGGTCAGGGTCTCCAGAGACTTGGTGGAAGAATCATGTTCATTGCATATTACGCCATTGGTATACCATGTTCTTTACTCTTCTGTTTCAAATTTGACATGGGCGTTGCTGGGTTATGGCTCGGTATCTTTGTTGGGCTTTCTATTGTTTCTGTACTGCAGATATACGTTGTCTTCTTCTGGTCAGATTGGGTTGAGCTTGTGGAAGAGGCGGAGAGAAGAAACGCATTGCACTGATGTGGGTATACTACACCTAAATATTTATTTGCATATGATATTCAGAGTCATTTGATTTCAAAGAGATCCATGTAATTACATACAAAGTAACACAGCTTCGTAAACGTCCATCACCCTATCAACCTGCGTCTTAACGCCCTTGTACTCTTGAACAACAGCACCAAACTTGCCTGTTAGCTCGTCATCCAAGATCAACTTGTTTGTTGTTGTCAAGTTCAACGGATCCAATTGAGTGTTGCCATTCAATGACTTGACTTGGAAGAAGAACCAACTCTTACGAAGTTTCTCAATGTGTGACAAGTTCAAATCCGTCTTGTTCAAATCAACTCTTTTCACCAACACATCAAACCACTCCAACATCAACTGTAATGAGTTCTGGAATGCTTCCAATTGTATAAAGATGTGTGAATTCTTGAACTCCATCTTGTTTCTTGCTGTCAACATATCAGTACTTAGCTTTGCATGACCATCGAACGCTTCAATCAATCTCTTATTAGGTTCCAAGAAACTCGTCAACTCATTGAAGAGTTCACCATAAATGAACTCGATTTTGTCTTGGAACTTATTCAACAACTTGAAGATGATAGGAATGAACTCAGCTCTGAACTGTAAGGATGTGTTCAAAGTGAAACAGACTTCATCCAAGAACTGTTTGAATTGAATTATGATCTCCAAATGCTTGATGTGCTTAGAGTCGGAGTATCCAGATTCATACGTTTGGAAATCAGAGGCTGGTTCCCATAACAGAAGAGAATCAACACTTTCAACTTCATCAAAGTACTCAGATATGAAACTGTCTTCCAATTGTGGTAAGAACTCAGTCTTCATGAACTCATTGAAGAACTGTATCGGTTCTGAATTTTGTGGAGATGTCAATAAGAAAGACGTTCCTTGGATGAACAAAAGGAATGGTTCCAAGATGTATTTCATGTTCATGATATCGGATGGGATGATTTTGGATTGTTTGAGGAATTTGGTGTCTTCAATGTACGGAGATTCCATTCTTAACATATCATTGGAATTGATAAACCCTGGGAAAAGATCTTGAAGAACGTTCTTGAGTTGTGTTGTTTGGAAATTGTCATATTCAACTTGATAGAATTGGAAAAGTGGTCTTTTGGATGAATTTTTCACAACGGATGATGTGGTTGTCAGTTTAGTGCCCATTGTATTTGATAGATCAGCGGAAGAGATGTATGTCAAAAGTAATGTCTGAACCTCTTTGTGTAAAATACCCCAGAATTTGTACAACACAGCACCGTCATATGGAGCATTACCAACGTCTTTGGTGTATTGCGGTTGAACGAGAGCTTGACCACCAGTGATCTTTCTGTGAACTTCTGTCAGGACACGTACGATTTGGAAGAAGAACAACAATTTCTTGAAGAAATTCCAAAACAAGTCCTGTGTGACAATAGCTCTATAAGACTCTTGTGTATCAGGTGCCGTAGATTCTGGAGAATTGAGTAGTTTAACCAATTTTGGATGTCTCAGTTTCGTATCCTCAGCGACTCTGTTGATCATTTGTGTGAGTTCCAAACCAAATCTCTGAACCAGAATGTCAACAAATTTGGCCAAATTCCCAAGTTTGTGGATGATGGACATGAGTGAATGGATCTGTGCAAATGGGTTGGACTCTTCTTGTGCAGAAAGTTCTCTCACTGCGTCCTGTTCGTTGTCAATGTCATCATACTCGGCATTGAGTGTATGGATAAATGTCTCCACTGAGTTGTGGTTGATGGAAGCCGTTTCTGAAATGTCTGTATCGATGGACTTGACGAGGAATTGTTCAATGGTGGAGTAGTCCATGGCCTTGCTGGTGTCCATACCTTGTGATATCTCATTGACGGTATTGAACTGTGGGAACTGTCTCTTGGAATACATGATGTTGTGTACTTCTTCGACGAGGATCTCGAAAAGCGTCTCTCCTTGGGCATGGAAGTATTCCTTCTGGTTCGACAATGCTGGGAGGTCCCATAGTTTGTATGTGTCTGCGTTGGATTGCACCTGTTGGAGCAACTGCTGTGCCTTGGCGTAGTTCTTCTCGCTCATCGCAGCCTCCAACTCAACGGGCGCCTTCTGTGTCTGCTCAATGACGCTGAGCACCTCGATCATCTCGTTGTAAGTCTTGAAGTTGTCGTTCAAGCCGGACATTGCAGTATAAGCCTGCTGTTCCTCGGGTGTCACTTCACCAACGGCGGTGACGTTCTCCTGGATCCTCGAAATGGCACTCTTGGAGCCGGCGACGGCGTGGACAACGTTGCGGTACGAGCCGATGCTGTCGTTGAAGCTCTGGAAGTGCTCGTTGACGGCGACCTTGAGGCCCTGCTCGATGCGCTCTTTGAGCTGGCGGAACTCCGTCTGTCTGTGTGCGAGTCCCACCGAGGTGTTGTCGAGCAATGGCAACGCGATGTCGAGCGGGTTGGCGTCGTGGCCCGTTGTTTGCCGCCAGTCGAGCTTAACCTCTCTGAGAAGCGCCTCGAGCTGGTCCAACGAGCGCTCCATCCGCTGGCGCTGCGAGCTCGAGGGTGCGTCGAGTGAGACAGCAGAGCCGGCTTTTCTGTAGCTCATTTCGGTGGTTTTGCGTGTGTTTTGCGTGTTTGAACTGCTGTTGATCTGTTCTTTGTAGGTGTCGGCGGCTAATTGCGGGTTGTTGTTCGTTGTTTTGATTTCGCGATTCATTGATCTGCTTATATTCAGCTGTTGTATGGCTGTTTCTGGGTATTTTTGTATGAAAAGTGTATGTTTTTATTACATAATTGGTATCTAAGTGGTATTTATTGTCCTTATTCATCCCCAATTGGGCCATCGTCCGGGTATTCTTCCAGAGTGAAGCCGAACTTGGCCCGCACACGCGTAGACGTCTTCACAACAGAGCTCCAGATGACGACTTTCTGGCACTTGGGACATCTCCCTTTCTTCGGGATCAGCGTGTTCTCTGGGATGCTTTCAACGGCTTCAAATGTGCTTTCTTTGGCGTTCTTTTTGCTGTTCTTTGCCTTCTTCTTCTCCGTCAACAACTGCGATTGCACCATCTGGTCGTCGCCTTGTTCCTTGAAGTGCCCAGCTAAACAAGACAGGTGTGCTATTCCTTCACAGTGTGGACAGATGGAGATCAGCGGGAAAGTGTTATCACCCATATAATCAACTTCGTCAGAGCAGACAGCACACGGCGTGGCCCCATAAGTCAACAGATCACCGGCCTTTTGCACCATCTCCTCGTCTTCATCAACGGCTTTCTTCTTGAACTCGACAACGTGTGCCATGTTGATCTCATCGTCTCTTTTCTTCTCGTCCGAGTACTCAACTCTGACACCGTCGCTCACCAGCACTCCAAACTTGTTGTCGCACCACACTTTGTAAACCTCTGCGCTGAAACACTGCACTTTCAACCCCATCTGTCTGAAGAACGGCGCCTTGATCAACAATCGCACGTTCCCGACTTTGTGAGCCAGCGTCCGACCGGCTGTCTTGGAAGCACATATCCTCAACTTCTTCGAGATGTGTCTCGTGGAATGGCAGTGCTGCCACGCGTGCTCGAACATCAACGCAGAGATCTTGCTTGGGAAGCCGTACACGTACAGAGCCATCTCCCAGGGCCGTGCTCCTTCCCTCTTTGTGCGGTAGGCCCCGGCTGTCAGCTGTCCATTGTGCTGCCTGAGTCTCTGTATTAATGTTAGCGTTCATGTTCTATAGGGAAGAAGTTCAAAGTACTCACTCTCACCGGATCAGGCGTCGAGCCGATGTAGAAGCTTTGTGGCTTGGGAATCGATCGGAGCAGGTAGCAGCCGTAGATCTGTGGCACGGCGTGGACCGTCTTCTTCCTCTGTTTTGTCGGCGATTTCTGTGATTTGGACGGTGACCTGGCCATTTTATAGCGTTTGTTGGTGATATCGTGTTATTAATGTGTTGATGGTTGATGTTGACTTGTTGTGGTGAAGAGGTTTTGTTTACGCGCGCATTTGATCTTCTCCACTTACTAATACCTCTCTCTACAAGATAACAATGTCCACCAGCAAGAAGGTAGGTGTAAAGAGCACCAATAGTCACATCAAAACAAAGTACTAACAGACAAACAGGCTTTTGAACCCTACAACTTGACAGTTACGCTCCCTCCAAACCCGGAATGGGTCTCCGGCAGCAACGAAGCCACACCAACAGCCAAACAGACCATCGATCCTTATGAAGAAGGCCGTGCCACCGTTGACAACTACCGTTTACTCACATCCACCATTGCTCCACGTCCAATCGCCTTCGTCTCCACAGTCAGCACGGACGGTGTCAAGAACTTGGCCCCCTTTTCATACTTCAGCATGGTCTCCTCAGACCCGCCAGTCTTTGTCATTGGCTTCTCTAATGGACGTGAAGGTGGCAAGGACACCTGTAAGAACCTCTTGGAGACCAAAGAGTGTACTATCAACATCATCAGTGAATGGTTTGCTGAGGCTGCCAATGCCACTTGTGAAGACGCACCAAGAGACGTTGAAGAGTGGGATCTCGTTGGATTGACTCCTGAGAAGAGCAAACGTGTCACACCACCAATTGTTCAAGAGAGTGCATTCAGTGTTGAGTGTAAGCTTGTCACTCATCACGACTGGTACTCTAAGAAGACTGAGGGGAGATTGACAGGTACGACTTGTATTGTGGAAGGTGTCATGTTCCATGCCCGTGATGACGTTATCAATGAGAAGAAAGATACTGTTGATTTGGCAAAGTTGAAACCATTGAGTCGTCTTGGTGGTATCACATATGGAAGATCCCAAGACGTGTTTGAATTGCCAAGAAAGACGTGGAATGATAGAGAGGAGAAATAGCTACAATACTATACGATGAAACGAAACTAAATTGATTACTTATATAAAACACAACAAGATCAAAAAGTATAGCACAGTAGCATTAACAAACACCAATTGTTCAAGTGAATGACATATATGGAAACACCAAGCATAAGAACAGTCAACATATCGATATCGATCAATTGGTCAAGCAGCTGCCTAAAAAAACACAGAGTTAATATGAATACATCAAACAAACAGCAGAGCATGTGAAAAGAAGAACTGGAGTTAATAAAGTGAAGAAGATGGGCATGGAGGACCGGAAGGTCACCCTTCACACCAAATATGTATACCCTCCAGATGTATAAGAAAGAAGAAACAAACAACCACGGTCAAAATAATAATAAAAAACAACAGGAGAGAATAATATAGAGAAAGTGATCATCTTCTCTTCAGGTGTTGAGGAACGTGGTGGAACAGCCAATACATGGTCTCTTTCTTACCATTCTCCTTGATTCTCGTGGCCTCCAATTCACCAACAACTCTATCTCTGGCAACACTCTCACTTAAACCGTACTCTGTCACGTTATGTCTAATACCTTGTTCAACAGCAGTGATGATTCTGTAACGACGACAGAATGTCTTGCTCAAGTTCTTGTTGCCTTTTCTCCAACCCTTTCTGTATTTCTCCAAATACTTCAATGGTGGTTGACCTTCAAATCCATAATAATACTCACTCAGAATGTCATCAACGGATTTTGGATGAGCATTGAGGTTACGGAATGGAACGGCGTCCCACATACGGCGAGACTCATCCTCGACAACATCGCCAATGTTGGTCAAACTCTCGTCGTTACTAGAAGCACTTCCTTGCAAATTTGGCAATGTCATTTGATCGTTGTTCAACTCGCTAATGATGTTGAAGCGAGGCAACGTGGAAGATGAGACGGTGGAGGTCTGGGCAGTCTGTGAGCTGTTAGCAGAGCGTGAAGAGCTGGTGTTCTCCATCATCGACAGGTTCACTGGGGACTGATTGACTCTGTTCTGTGGAACGATGCGACCAGTGTTGTTCTGCTGTGGTGTTGCCGCAGTGACGCGCTCCAAGGAGAGGTGGTGGTGATGGTCGCCATTGGCCACGTCACCAAGCGAGTCTTCGTCGTCCTGGTGGTGTGAGTGGTTGGTCAAGGAGTTCTGGGACGGAGCAGCAGTCAATTGCTGGACGTTGGCCTCTGCAAAGTTAGGCTCGTCATGGTCGCGGTTGATGATGTTGGAGATGCTCTTGTACTGGAACTGGTGGCCGCGGAGCAAGGTGTCCAAGAGCGCAACTTGGTTGTTGTAGATCTTCGGGACATACTCGACACGGGTCTTGATGGAGTCCAGCTTGTCCTTGACGACGCCGACGTTGGCTGTGTTTCTGCCGGTCTGCTGCTCGATCTGGTCCAAGCGGCGGGAGACCTGCTGGACCTCGTCGGTGAGCTTCTGGATGCTGCCCTGGAGGCCATTGCTGATGTTGGCGAGCTGCTCCTGGAGCATGTTGTAAGGATCCATTGTGGCGTTCACGGGTATTTGTATGACGGTGGCAAGAAGTGAGCGGCTAGTGCAAGAAGACGTTCTAGTCCAGTTGAGTTCCAGTCCGTTGCTGATGCTGGTTGGCAGGGGTTATCGCTGGGTGTGGCGGTTGTTGCGGGGCGGCAATGACTGCAGTGGACACGTTGAGAGCGAGCTTGTTATGGGGTTGTCTCCAAGAGAAAATGCTGCTTCTTCGGCGGTGGAATGCCTTCTTCGCTGCGTTGTGGTGAGGCTTGAGCAGCCTTTGTTTATGTTTTGAGCGTGGGACTAGTCCTTTCAAAGTCTTGAGCCTGCGAGCCTCCACGAGCCTGGCGCTTTTCGCGAAGGTCTCAGAAAATTTAGGCAGGACGGGTAACCGCTTAACTATGGGGCTCTTCCCAAAGCAGATATAAGTGCGAAGTGCGCGATTTTTATGTGTCAACTGTTACTGAGTCATAGCCAGCAAAAGAAACTTTCAAATTCTGGGGTCTCTTTTTTCCTCCCAGGTTTCAACTTCTAGCACAGAGCAACTCGACGAGCTACAACACATACAACCCTTCCAAAGCCCCTGCCAATGACCAGACCCGAGATGTCCAAGAAGATCCTCCTCCTCCACGGCCCAAACCTCAATCTCCTCGGCTCGAGAGAGCCGGAGAAGTATGGCTCCACAACGCTCAAACAGATTGAGCACAACTGCCAACAACAAGTGCTCAAAGAGTCCACCGACAATACATTGTACGCCTTCCAAGCAAACTCGGAAGGTGCCATTGTGGATCGTATCCATCAGGCCCGTGAAGAAGGCGTTGACTTCATTGTCATCAACGCTGGTGCCTACACACATACCTCAATCGCCATCAGAGACGCTTTGGCTGGTGTCAGCATACCATTCATCGAGGTCCACATCACCAATGTCCACGCAAGAGAAGAGTTCAGACATAAGTCTTACTTGAGTGATATCGCTGTTGCAATCATCTGTGGTATGGGTCCAATCTACGGCTACAAGGCTGCCATTGAGTTCGGTTTGAACAACGAGAGACGTTAACGTTACATATAGATAGAAGAGAGAGAGAAAAAAGTTTCTTTTTTTTGTTATGTTTATTTACTTTTTGTTCATTATAAGACGTTCTATGATTTATGATTTCTAATCCTTGTTTTCTATACTCTTGTAGACGATCTCAATGGCCTCCTTGGCTGGCATCTCTTCTAATGGAATACCAGTCCACAAGACCTGTTGTGCAATACCTTGGTAGATCATGGCTTCAACCCCGGTAACAACTTTCCAATTATTGTTTGTAAACTCGTGGAAGAGTGTGGTTTCAATAACAGGGTGATAACACATCTCCAACACGACACCAGGTTCACTCTGTGTAGTGAAAACATCAAGTGTAGCCTTTGCCAACTTCTCCTCATCCGTTGATGGTGCAAAATTTGGAACACAGAGAACAGCAAGTTTTGGCATCTCCAACGACTTAGCCATCTCTGGATCTGTCACTTGAATGATTTCACCTTCGAATCCATTGGCCTTCATACTTTCTTGCACACCAACAACTTCATCGGCGAATCTGTTGATGATGTAAACCTTGGAAACACCCAACAGCTTGCGCAAGGCATATACAGCGGAACGACAAGCACCTCCAGCACCATACACCAAGCCTGGCTGACCTTTGTACTGTTCAGCTTCTTTGGGATAGTTCTGCAATATGGACTCAGAAATACCAACGGTATCAGTGTTGGTACCGACGCGCTTCTTCTCTCCATTTGGACCAATCAACGTGTACACGGTGTTGATCGAACCACATCCAGCACCAATGTCGTCCAAAGCGTCCATGTGTTGCACAGCAGCGACTTTGTTAGGCATAGTCACAGCAGAGCCGATGAGCTCCTCTTTGGCGAAAGAGCCATTGATCTCATCAAAGTTGGAAGATTCAAAGATTTTGTACTCCCATGGCAGACCCAACAGTTTGAAAAGAGTGTTGTGGAGGTGTGGAGCTCTTGAGTGTGCAATGTGCTCTCCGAAGAGGTAGAAAGTCTGGTCCTCTTTCTTCAGAGTCCCATAGTCTGGCTTTGAGAGGCCTGCGAGCTGAGAGTCCTTCGTCATATTGGTAGTCCCTAGATCAATATGGGCGAACTGCTATATGGATATGGACTATGGACTGGAAGACCGGAGTTTTTTCCAGTTTGGGCGCTCGATCGGATCGCGCGAGTTGTTCCGAAAAGGTGGTTGGGCGGGGGGACTCAAATAACATATCACTATCAACATTCTGAACGCGTTAATATAACGGCACCGTTAGTCTTGTCTTCTGCACCTCTTCACAAGACTGAGTCTCCGTCATATGAAGCGATTCGTGAGACCACAAGCCTTCAGGGCTGCCAGACGTTGGGCATCGCAGTCCTCCAAGGAGACTCCAAAGACTCCATCACCATCAAAATGGAACACCAGAATACCCCTGGTAACTGGTATTTTGGCCGGCTCTCTGTGTGGCTTCTACTTTGCCATGAACCAGACGGTATCCCATCCTCCTGAATTCCTTTTCCCACACTCATCATCCACATCCCTCAACGATATCCCATCCCCACAGTACGGTAATCAATGGGACTTTGACCTCGCCAAGGAACAGATCGAAAAGACTCTCCCAGCAGACGCTGTATCATTCTCCGAGTCTGACATCGAGACACACACGAAGAACAACTACACAATCAAAGTGCCATTGGAGCACCAAAGACCACGTTTGGTCGTGTTCCCAACCACAACAGACCAAGTCTCACAAGTGCTCAAGATCGCCCATGAGTTCCGTATCCCCGTTGTGCCATTCGGCGGTGGTACTTCAATCGAAGGCCAGTACATCTCCACTCGTCGTGGTATCACCATTGACTTGTCTCGCATGAATGAGGTCGTCTCTTACAACCGTGAGGACCTCGATATCACTGTGCAAGCCGGTGTTGGTTGGGAAGCCATCAACGAACTCGTCGGTGCTGATGGACTCATGCTTGGCCCTGACCCGGGTCCAGGTGCTACATGTGCCGGTATGGTTGCATGTTCATGTTCTGGTACCAATGCCTACCGTTATGGTACGATGAAGGAGAGCGTGGTCAACTTGACCTGTGTGCTGGCTGACGGTACCGTTTTCAAGACTAAGAGAAGACCAAAGAAGAGTTCCAATGGTTACAATCTGACTGGGTTGTTGATTGGGTCCGAAGGAACATTGGCCATTGTCACAGAGGCTACAGTGAAGCTTCACGTTAAACCAAAATTTGAGACTGTTGCTGTTGTGCCGTTTGAATCCTTGGGTGATGCCACGAGAGCTGTGACGAGATTGATCCAAGATGGTACACCATTGAATGCCGTGGAGCTCCTTGATGAGCGTATGATGAAGGCCATCAACTTCTCTGGACAAACGTCTAAGAAGTGGGACGAACGTCCCACCCTTTTCTTCAAGCTTGGTTCCGGTAATCAGAAGATCTTGAACGAGATTATCAAGGACGTCAAGCAGACCACCAAGGAGTTCAAGGCCCATGGATTCCAAGTCGCCAGAAACCAACAAGAACAAGAAGAGCTTTGGAGTGCCAGAAAGTCTATTTTCTGGTCCTCAATTGATTATGGTCGTGCACAAATTTCTCCAGATGTTAAGATTTGGTCTACTGATGTTGCTGTTCCTATTTCAAACTTGTCCAAGGTTATTGAAGAGACTGTCAAGGACTGTGATGCATCGGGCCTTTACACAACAATTGTCGGCCACGTTGGTGATGGTAACTTCCACTGCCTGCTGATGTATGACGAGAAAGAAGAAGAACGTGCCACTGCTCTCGGTGATCGCATGGTTGTTAGAGCTTTGGACAACGAGGGAACCTGTTCTGGAGAGCATGGTATCGGTAACGCTAAAAGACACCACCTTGAGATGGAATTGGGCACTGAGACTATTGATGTCATGAGAAAGCTGAAGATGGCCCTGGATCCGCTTAGAATCTTGAACCCTGACAAGATCTTCAAGATTGATCCGAATGACAAGGCTCAGTAGTAGCAAATATACAAGAAGTGCTAGAGAAACGTATAACTAGACACACAGTGATAGGGTTCATTAGATAGTATATCAGGTGGTGAGCAACGTCAACGTTGTCACATTTACATAGGGGAATATACAAAAAAAAAAGCTTACAACTGCCAGATGGATCAGGTAGAAGTGGTAGTTGGGGCATGAGTGACAGTGGATGCCTCCTTTGGAAGCTCTTCCGACTCCTTTGCGGCCTCTTCTGACAAGTCCTCATCAGCACCATGGATGACACCTTCCTCATCAAAGCGGACACCTTGCATCTCCTTGAACAACTCAGCCTTCTGGTCGTCAGTCATCTCCTTTTTGTTCTTACCCTTGATCCAGTACATTGGGTTCAGTTGTCTGAGCTTGAGGTCCTTGCAGAATGGCAAGTGTCCCTTCTTCTCTTCGTACAACATGAGGAGAATGACAATGATAAGCACCAACCAGTAGATGTTGTAGGCGAGCATAGAGCCAATGTAACCAGTGTTTTGCCATCCAAGCAAAGCATTGAAGATATCCCAACCGTTGTCCAACTCCGGGTTACAACAGTTCACATGGTAGACAGACTTTGTGATATCGTAGGAGCCGTTACCGTCACCAGACTCGGCAGCATCACCACCGGTGGCCTGGTTGAAGACGTAGTTCTCAAAGTACCACACACCTCTGGAGAAAAGACCACCAGCAATCAAGTAGAGGATACAGGTGGACACAATGAGGAAGATCTGGAACGAGGAGTAGGAGACACCGTAGTAGAGAATCATACCGGCAGCAATACCACAGATGAAACCAACAACGACTGGCAATGGGTAGGAAGAGGCCTGGGAACCGGTAGTGGTGACACCAGCACCAGCGACGAAGACAACAGCCTCAAGACCTTCTCTGAGCACCGTCACGAATGGCAAGATGAACATGGCGTACTTCTTGGCCAGGTAGCCAATCTTGAACTTGCCGTACTTGGTCTTTGGAGCAGCGAGCAGCGACTGTGCAATCTTGACTCTCCACTTGGCCTGCATCTTGTTGATTCTGAGCATGGCAATACCCATGAAGGAAATCATCACCGTGGCAATCATACAGAAGACACCTTCCCACACGTCCTCGGATCTACCGAAGATATCGTTCTGGTAGCGGTAGTAGGCTCCGATGAAACCACCACCGATGGCGAGACAGATGATCAGACCCGTCGCAGCTCCTACCCAAACCTGGATGAGCAGCTTACGGTGGAGCTTCTTGTCCTGGGCACCAATCGACTGCTTCAGGAAAGAGAGCAGCACGGAGATAATGACGACGGCCTCCAGACACTCTCTGAAGACCACGAAGAACACTGCCACATTGAACACTTTGTTCGCCATTGTGCTTGGGGTTGTGTGGTGATCGAGCTTCAAGTCATCAATTGAGCGGGTCTCAGAGATATCACCGCTGTTATATAACTCGGGTCCATACACACCTCATGCAGAGTCTTTTACGTCTGGCAGCTGGGTCTGAATCCTGATGGGTCTGACTGAGCTGGACATGAGACAAAGCACATTTAAGCTTATTTTAAAGTTACATATAGAGGGAATGCCGGGTCTAGGTTCTGGCGAGACAAGAGCGGGACAAGAATGAGACTCGGGTCTCGGGACATGCGCGCTCATTTATCCAGACTTTCCAGGGCCTAATCGCCTAGTCCAATATATAATGGACACAGCGAGTCCTTGAGTCCAATATACGGGAAAAGTCTCGGACAAGCACAGACACTAGTCAATATAATTAATTAGGATTATGTTCGCCGTTCATCCAATTGGCTCAATTGATCAATTAAACAGGGTAAACTAGTAGGGAGTTTGGATTATAATACTGAAGAGTCTGTGTATGCTACTTTGTGATCCAACAGGCCCGAATCGTGGTCTCTGAACATGCTGGACGAATTGTCTTACCGCTCCAGCTGGCCTGTTAAAGTTCATTAACTGTTAAAAGGTGGGAATGAAACACCCCAAAGCTTAGTGCTACAATTCTTCTCTCTTAATTCAACACCTCTGACTCGCTGAATTCCAACCACGTAATGCACCTTTATTTTTCATTGGCTCTTCGACGCGTACTAGCTGAGCATCTCTTCAAAACGAGTCTCACTCTCGACTAGTGCGGCTTGTCCCATATCCCATATACCCACAGCTAGGGACATGTGAGGCATCCCGGGTTCAATTACACCCATGACTTCCAAGTTCCAGCTGCCCAACGGACCACCGTTTGCCAACTCTCCCGATCAAGAATTGATCTTCACAAATCTGATCAAATGTAGAAACAATAGATCAGCATTTAAATTTGCTCAATGAACAATGTACCGTATCGTCTCCTCTGTGTGCAGGAACAATCGAGCTTATTTTGCTTGGCACTCATAGTCGAGCTCGATATCTGTAAGGTACTGGTACAGCTTGTCAAATTAAGGCTTATGAATTCATGATATTCATGAAAGTAATTTGACCCGAGCAGCCAGCTCAATTAGAAAGAGTTGTAAGATTGATTGAGTCGTTCATGGCTGCGATATGAGCTAGTTAGGCACTCACGACCTCATCAATTGATCAATTCACAGCGCTCTCATGATGTTATTAACTGCTATGTAGCACCATATAACCCTCATATAAATTCAGTCTCTTGTCTTCGAGTCTCAACTCAAATATTACTCGCAACCGGACAGTCTCAACACATTTGTCTTATAATGAAACTAGGCCTACGTCTCATGCGGGCTCGCGGAACGAGGCTCGACTCTCTTGTCCCAGTCCCAATATGCGCCAGATCTTTCAGATATCGGAGATCATCAGATAACTTTGACAACATCTACATCACGCACATACGGCCTCCACCGGCTCCGCACAAACGGATGGACTCGTCATTGGTCAAATGGAGTGAGAATTTTTCAACAGCCCTACGGTCTTGACTTCTCCGTACCCTGGACCGGTTGTATTTGGGTGTTTTTCTCTGTTTAATTGCATATTTGCATACCAGGCCTCATGTAGCTGGGTATGGCATAACACGGCTCACATCATACATGGTATCAGTTTTGCCCAGCTGGATGTCACCGTATGAAACGCGTATTCCACATGAACGGTGGCCGGCGGCCGCTGGCCACTTGAGCAGAAATCAACTGCATACTAGAGCGCTAGAACGTTGAACTTCTGGTACACATATTTTGATCCAACCATGAGGATCGAGATCTCGTCCTCGATCGACCCAGTGCCCACTGGTTTTAACTTATACAGTCATGGCGACTGCCCGTGAGTCAAGACTCAACATGTGTATGATCGTAACCTGAATTCCTGTCCATGTGGCATGCATCTGCGCTGTGAAAATATTTAAGCTCGTTGCACGTTCTCCGATTGGCTAGACCCCAGTACAGGACGCGTAGACTCTAGTCCGAGGACAATTACGTGTATAACGCTATGTACGTTCGGCATAAATAACCCTGGGGACATTCAAGGTCACTCCAATAATATCGGCACCAGGCACCAGTCAGACCGAGTGTAGTACTAGACGTGGTCCTGGCCCCGCTGAAAGTCAGGTCATGTTATAAATGATGTCTTTCTTTCAGGGCTTTATGAGAACACGGTTAGAAGAATTAGCTTGGGCTTGAAATATGTGGCTACAATCATGAAGAGTTGTTAATGCATTCATATTCCCCACCATATACCCATGCAGTTCCAAATACATCATCTTTTGTTCCACCGTCTAGCGGCCACGGTCTGTGAACAACAGATCTGTTACTTCAGGTCTCATCAACTTATAAGAATCCCGCTTGTTGGTAAGTTTGGCCTCATAGAAAGTAGCCATGGCCGTCAATTGTTCAGCCTGAGCAGCACCACTTGTCTCATCTGCTAAGAAGCCATAGAAGTCTGTGATGATTCTCGCAAGTTTCCAAATGATGTTCTCATTCTTGATCAACTTATCATACGCAGCCCATTCTTCTTGTCTTAGTTCTTGAACTTGATCAGCCACCTTCCTTAGTACTGCAAATTGTTGTGTGTCGTCCTTTTCTTTCCTGTCCCTTACCAGATCCATCAGCGTGGCAATCCCTCCTTCGAACTCATCGTTGACAATTGCTGCTTCTTGATTGTAGGCACGTCGTGATGCTAGCACCTGTTTCAATCGTCTGTTCTGGTCTTGAAGTTGTTGTAGTTGTGTTCTTGGCTCAGGAGTCGAGTCCTTCTCAACCATGTCGGAGTACCTGGCCAGGAACTTCTCCAACTTGTCAATGATAACTGTGTGGTCTGCTCCCTTATCACCGTTGAGCTTCTGGATCAACGAATCCACAGTTGATACCACTCTGTTCTTCAATAGCGATCCTTTGAACGACTCCTCCTGGAGCTCGCGGATGATCGATTCCAAGTGTTCCAAGTTCTCCGACTGTGGTACGTAATTCTCTGAGACGGCCATCTTTTCTTGATCTTCTATCGGTCCTTTGATGTTGATACCTCACTGTTTGGTGTCAGTTGCGGCACATTTCAGTGACACTCGAGGCCCCGGGCTCAGAACCATGCGACGCGAACCAGGCTTTTCGAAATGTAAACAAGCCAAAAAATGTAAACAAACCGCCAAACACCCGCCGCTCCATCAACACCAACAAACCGCCAGCAGACCAGCCAAACCCACCAAAAGCGATGTCCGCCACCACCGAAGACCAACTCATGCAGCTCTCGGCCGTGCAGCAGCTGAGAGACACCACGTCCACCGCCCAGTCACGCGCCGACCTCCAAACGCTGATACACGCCCTTGACTCCCAAGCGCCGAGCAACCCGGACCCACAGGCGTTGGACGACGTGATTGGCAATTATGTGGAGCGCTTCAGTCGCTTGAAGTTCCTGTTCTTGGAGCAAGAGGCCAAGGAGCAGTTCTTGAGACTCGTGCTTGAGCAGAACACCAAGGAGATCAACAAAGAGGCAATTCGCAACGCCCTGGAGGAGAGCAATCAGCAGAAGAAGGAGTTGGACGTCAAGAAAGGCGTTATTGAGAAGTATACGAGTGACATTGAAGACATATCGAGGGAGAACTACCACATGATTGATGTTATTGATGAGAAGACCAGTGTAATCACAGATAAGATCACACAGATTGAAGAGAAGAAAGCACAGATTGCTCGACTCCGTGCAGAGTTACAATCCACACAAAGAGTCGATACATCCATCCAGCAACTCCAAGGGCTCTCTGGGGACTTAGAGAAGTATGGAACTGTCTCCTTGAATAACGTCGAAGACGTTCAATCACTTTTACAGACGATCAAGTCGCATCGTGAATCACACCAATCAGAGACAATATCACTTGAAAGATCCAAGAACGAGAACGACGATCGTCTCCACAGAGACCATACAAGAGTGCAGAAGCTGAACAAGGATAAGCTCACAATCAACAAAGCCATTGAAAGCATGAAAAGATTGGAAAGTGATGGTGTTGATATGACACTGAGTCAACAGAAGAGAGATGTTTTGGCTAATGAGGAGAAGTTGTTACTGCTGATGAAGATCTGGCCTCATTATTCCAACGTGTTGAGGTTGAACGTTGAAGACAGACGAATCTCCTACTTCTATAAAGATTTCGTTGAGTCTGATGTGAACATTGAGATGAAGGATGACATCATGATTGAGAGTGTATCTGTTGAAGGATTGGATGAAGAACAAGCCATGATGTTGGTGGGACAGTGGAACAAGCAACCAATTCCTCTTCACGCTGCCTCCAAGGCCATTCACTCTCTTCTCAAAGAGTTCTCTACATGAACTGATCAATGTTCCCAGGGTATTTATTAAATAAATTAAAATCTCATGCAAAGTCGTTGAATATGTAAGCAAAGCAAAGCGTAGCAGCAGCTCGTGGATCTCATATCATTGTCGTCATCTTATTTAACAAAAAGCAATTTGAATAGCGCCTTAAAACCATGTTTCACTGTTCACTCTCCCTCTGAAGAATCTCCATGATGTTCTTTCTTGACTTCTCATCCAGTGTCAATGAGTTCTTTCTTCCCCAACCCGTTGGTTGTCTCTTCAAGAAGGCACCAACTGCACCCAGGTATCCCTCATGTCTGAGGAAGTATGCTCTCTTCATGCCTTTTGACCAGAAATTGATGGCATATGATAGTGTGTTCATCGTCTGTGGATGGCCACGGATGTATGAACCACCGAAGTAGATGTGTTGAAGATCGTGGACTTTGGCCTGGAGGTATGCAATTTGGCCAATGTTGTTGGAGATGGCGTATAAAAGTGATCTTGAGATGTCCTCACTTTTGAAGTTCTCCTTCTTGGATATATGATCTTCACCGTACTTCTTCTTGAAGACTTTACCGAAAGAGGAGGCAATCGTGCTGGCCTTGAGTCCAATCTTGTTGTAGTCAGTGCCGTAGATATCACCAACGAGCATATCCACGTTTGTGTTGTCTCCCTGGGCAGCGTTGTCAAGCATTTCATCGTATGAGTTGGCATCTGTCAGTAGTGAGAGAAGACCCCAGAGAGTACCACCTCCAAGCGACGAACCACCAACTCTCTCAAAAGTGGATGGGCCAGTGACTTTCACCATCGACACTCCGGATCCAATGTTCACCAAGAGATAAGGGTAGATGTCAGCACGAGCCTCAACAAACTGCATTGGGTTCTGCTCCGTGTACATGAACACCTCGTTAGGGATCTCTGTGATGAAGAAGTCCAAGCCTTCGATGAGACAGTCCATCTCGTCCTGTTTTGTGACATCAACGTTGAGCTCGTCTTTGAGACGGTCGTAGAACATGACACTTCCGCCACCAGTGGCCATTATGTGCACTTTCTTGTTGTAGAACTTGATCAGTTTGGCGATGAAGGCGATGAACTCGTCGATACGTTCTGTCTCGATCTTGTAGAAGTTGAGCCTTCCTCCTCTCAAGGGGTCGAGTGACGTCTGTGATGACGAGCTCTCGTCTCCTGAATCTGAGTCTGTGTAGTTGATTTTCTTTGTGATCTGCGGGCCGAGGTCCTCTTGTGAGTTCGATAAGCTCTTGTTCGACGTGAAGTACACGATCTTGGCCAGCGAGCCACCAATGTCGACGGCGATGTGTGAGATGTCGTGTGTCTGGAAGGGCAGCGCAATGTCGCTCGTCTCCGGGATGGACTCCTCGTCTTCGTACTGGACGTCGTCAACGATGAAGGCCCCCGTCACGTTGATCTGTATCGATCCCGGGTTCAGAATGGCGCCGTCAAGGCGTGGGGACTGTGATATCGAGCTCATCGTGTGCAGTTGGACAGATCTGTGGAGGTGTTCAAAGAGTGGAGATGATGTGTCCGTGGCTGGTTTTGAGTCGTTTGCGGCCGTGAAAGAGAGTGAGAAGTTGGCTTTATAGCTGTGTGGATAACCAGATGACAAATACAGCAGGAAGATTGCACTGTGAACCCCTTTAACCGCCTTTTATCGCTGCTCGTTTAGCTCCATTGGCTCTGTCGTTTGTTGGTTTTTCGAGGTCATCGATTGTTGGACTGGAGGGAAAGAGGTCGGAATTCCCATATCGGGTAAAGACATCCAGATATCCGACCACCACCTCGGCTGATGGCATATCTTTGCTGTCTCTTTACCAGAAACGGAAGCAATAAGTGCCAATTAAGCACAGAAAATACAGAAAACACAAACCAATTGCCATGTCACAGTTCGATCTCCCACAAAACTTCGGCCAACTCGTCGAGGAAACCTACAAAAAGGCGGTTGAAACCGGCGATGTTGTCTTCTCTGATTCTGTCCAGGACTACTCAGAGGTCAACGACACTCAGTTCGTTGTCACTTTTGCTGAGAGTTTGGGCAAGAAACCAACACCAGAAGATGCCCCTGAGCAGATCCAGCGTCCAAAGGACTTCAACCCGTTTTTGGAGCCAGAGCCGTCGATGACAGTGTTGGCTGACTACGCTGGCGAGTACAACATCCTCCTCAACAAGTTCCCAATCACCTCCAACCATCTTCTCCTCACAACAAAGACATTCAAGTCACAGACCTCTCCACTCTCTCCACACGATCTTTTGGCCTCGGTGAAGCTCCTCTCTACCTTGGAGAAATCCTCCTCAAAGGGCGAGAAGTTCTTCGGTTTCTACAACTGTGGTGAGAACTCTGGTGCTTCCCAACCACACAAACACCTCCAGTTCTTAAGATACCCAGACAACTTCACACCGTTCCCTGCTTTGATCACTGCTTCCGAAGAGGCATTCATCGCCAGTGCCAACAAGGAGCCGATCCAGAACAAGAACTTGCCATTTGCACACTTTGCTCTCCCGCTTCCAAGGGACGAGAAGAGGTTGTTTGACAAGGATTACTTGGCCTTGGCTTTCTCTTCCCTCCTCCAAAGAGCACTTACCGTTACCAGAAATGCTGAGAAACCAGTTGCTTACAACGTGGTTTTCACCACCAAATGGATCATTGTCATTCCAAGATCAGATGCTTATTACAAGGGCAAATTGGGCATAAACTCTGCTGGTTACACAGGTCTCATATTGGCCAAGAACGAGGAATTGAGACAGTTGATCAAAGAGGATGGTCCTTTGACGATCCTTGGTGAGTGTGGTTTCCCAAACACCGCTGGTGAGGCAACTGATGAGTACGATTATTAGATGTCTACATATAAAAATTTGAACAATTGCTCATATGGATTTAGTACCTTTTGTAAACATGTAGATCAGAAATCAATGGTCCAAGCTTGACCCATCTTGACAGCTGGGTTCTTGATGACCTTATGGGAACCATTGTCATCAACACTGGCACTCCATGAATCACTTCCCTGTGTAACCTTAACAGAACTGTCCAACTTTTCACCACCAATAACAATCACCTTCTCCAACTTGTTAGAGACGTCCATGACACCATCAACAACCTCTGAAGACAACTGACCGTTCTTGAACTCCAAGTTCAAATAGGCAAACTCACCATTCTCGTAGTTATAAGTCTCACCATCGTCAATGTACAAAGTACCTGACGCAGTACCGTCATTACCAACAGCAATGACCAAAGTGTATGGATCGAACCTCATCAATTTGGAAGAACGTCTGTATCTGTCTTTTCTTGGAGTGATGGATCCACCTCTGAAGAACACGGCAGACTTGTTCAATGGTGTGTCAACAGTGTGTTCACCTTTACCCTTGATCACTTCGTAGTCGGTGTAATGGTAGTATGGTTCATCATCTGGCAAGAGAACAGACACGGAAGTGGCACCTTGTTCAACGACAGGTTTAACCAAGATCTCACCAACGAAGAATTCATCATCGATTGCGAACAAGGACTCGTCTTCTGGGAACTTGTAGAACAATGGAGTCATCACGGTGGAACCGGTCAAACTGGACTCGTAGAACTTGGTGTACCACAATGGTAACAATGCGTAACGATCTCTGACTGCGTCCCTCATGTATCCAGTGTATGGTTCACCAGCAACCCATGGCTCTCTTCTACTAGCGTCAATGTGTGCGTGGGCTCTGAAGAATGGATACCAAATACCAGCCTGATACCATCTCGTCAACAACTCCTTGGAAGGATTACCGAAGAATCCACCAACATCAGCACCACTGAATGGCATACCAGCGACGTTTTGTGTCAAGATCATTGGAGTGGCGATTTGGAGGTATTCCCACTTGGACATGTTGTCACCTGTCCACATTGCGGAAGAGCGTTGAGAACCGGCAAAGTATGCTCTTGTGAGGATGAATGGACGTTTGTTAACGTAACGAGCCTTCATTGCCTCGTAAGTGGCAGCGTGATAAGTCAAACCGTAGATGTTGTGATCGTCTCTGATTTCAACGTTCCCATGTGTCAATGCATCTTTTGGAGATGTGGTTTCAGGACCAGAGAAGACAGATGGTTCATTCATATCGTTCCAAATGTGTAAATTGGTAACATCACCAGAGAATTTGGTACCATTGGCAAACAAGGTCTTCCAATACTCAACGGCCTCTGGGTTGAAAGTATCGATCCACATGGACTCACCAGGCCAACAGTGTCCTTTGAAAGGCTCACCGTCTTTGTTCAACACGGCCAATTCCTTTGATTCAATCTTCTCAGAAACTTCATACCCTGTCTTGATGTGTGGATCAATGATGGCAACCAAGTTACGACCGGTCGTGGCCAAGTATTTCATCATTTGAACTGGTTTGGGGAAAAGAGAGTTCTTCCATGTGAAGTACTTCTTCTTGTCGGTGTATTCGATATCAAGCCAAATTGTGTCGTATGGGATCTCGTGCTTGTCCATGTTTTGGTGGACGCCAATGACATCGTCGTCATCGTTGTAGTTCCATCTGCACTGGTGGTAACCGAGAGAGAACAAGTGTGGCATGGCAGTGGTACCAGTCAACGCAGCGTAGTCCTTTGTGATCTGCTCTGGCTTCTCAGCAATGAAGATGACAAAGTCAATGATACCACTCTCGGAGATCCAGTGTGTCTTGGTGTCCTCTGCTTGGGAAATGACACCTTCGTTGGACTCGTGCTGCTTCTTGATATCGACATAGGTGTCTGCGCCGTTGATCCAGAAGAAACCGGCAGAGATTCCGGACTTGTGAGCCACCATGAGTGGGATGGCACCGTACATGGCCATTCTGGAGTCCGTCTCATACTCGAAGATGTCAACGTTGAACAAACGGTATGGCTCAGAGCTAGAAGTGTCCTTCAACGACAACGAGTCAGCGTGCTCTGGAATACCGTAGACATACTTGAAACCTTGGAAAGTGACGTCCAATGCAACGGACTCTGGGCCAAATGGCATTGTGTCGGATTTGGAGTCCTTGAAGTCGTCATGGAAGGCGTTGTAGTTGCTCTCCTCCGGCAATTGGTTCCACTCCTGCTGGTCCTCTGTTCTGAAGTGCTCCACGTTCAACAACTGTCTGTCGTTGATGACCATCTGCACAGCCCCGTTGTACTTGACGACGATCTTGAAGTCGTCGGTGTAGAGCTCTGTGGAGAACTGTGCCCTGTCTCCGTATGTGATGGTGAACTTGTCGTTGGAAGTGGTGATCTGTGTCTTCTTGGCGACAATTGGCTCCTGAAAGAACGCCCAGTCAGCAGCCCCGGTGTACCTCTCCTTCTGCAGCAGCTTGTGGTCCCATTGCACCTCTGAGCGGTCCTCGTCGACACGGACTCTGACGCTGTTGTTCTCCAAAACGTCCAACTGCAACGGCAGCTTCACCGAGTGCGTGGCGTTGATGCTCTTGACCAGATCGCCTGTGATGACGCCGTGGTCCACCTTCAACGATCTCTTGTCGAAGGCGTAGTGCGACGTGTGGCTCTTCTGGATCTCCTGGGCGTAGTGTCTGTTCCTGTTGCAGAAGCCCGACTGCTGGCACGTCTTGAACAGCTCCGTCTTCACACCGAGCACGGGCTCCAGCAGCAGAGCAAGCGCGAAAAGAAGCACTGTCACCGCCGTTTTCATCTCTGTGTATGGCGCTTTTCCCGTCGTTTCCGTGTGCTTTGACGGTGTTGATGGAAGCGTTTGTGGGGTGTCATTGACGTGTTCTTTGGGCATCGGGCGGCTAATTCGCGGTTATATAAAGATTGGTGCCCTTGTACTACAGTGTTGATCAATTAAAATTCGATCAATTCTTGTAAGCTCGTAATAAATAAATCATAAATAGCAATAAATAGCAATAGATAGCAATGCCCAGACACCCAGATCACAAAACCTCTGCAGAATTCATGTCCACTTGAAAGTTCATAATCTCTTGATGACCAAATTCCCTGGTTTCACCTCCATAAAGAACCAGGAAACGAGCTGGTCCCGTCACACCATAAATCATGGCATGGACAGCCACTGAAGTACTCTCCTCAGCTGGATCATGTTCCTTGTACTTGCTCACTGCCCAGTCGAACAATGGCTCAAGCATTTCCCTGGAGAAGCCCTTGATGCGATCTGGACGGAATTGGAGATCTCCAATCTTCTCAACTCCAGTTGGAAGAAACACTCCAAATCTGGATGGCTTGGTCAGATCCTCGATCCAACGTTCCTTCTCTTCGGCATTCCAATCTGCCTCTCCTGGCTTGTAAAGAATGTACTGACTCTTCAAGGACGTATGAAGTAAGAAAGCATGACCAATATACTCAAATGGGCTAACCTTCTGAGTAACAACACTCACACCATCATCAGCAACAACATCATAGATCAAATTCTCAATGACATAGGTATTGGCAGCAGTTTCCTCGGCAAACATGTTCTGAGTCTTCTGGTCTGGGTCTGGTCCAACAATCTCTTCATTGGCATCTTCACCCTGTTCAATCTTCTGGTATTTCTTGATATAATCATATTGCACTCAATTTCACTCTGAAGAATGGATACCAGAGGAATTGGTGATACCTTATTCCCACTCTCAGATCCGTCTCCTCTCGTACAGGAGCAGCTTCTTGTCACATGTCCCATTCAGGTTCCCCTATAAACATCGCCCATATAGCACTAGAGATCGTTTCCCGGACGATGAGGATACGCTAACAAGCGTCGTTTACCATACCACCAGTCTCAAACATTCCGTAATAGAGCCTGAAAGCATCGCACACTACTTTAACAGACCTCTTACTCGTCATGCCTATTCCGCTGAAAAGGCTTTTCACTTCAGAGACTTGGACAAGAGAGTGAACCAGCAGCGAGCATCATCCATCTCAGAGCCTCAGAATGTTGAGTTTGATCTTATCGAATGTCTCCGTCAGGACTTGATGACAATGATGGGCAAGAGAGTTAGCTATCCGTCTTGCAGCCTCTCTGCTGTGGGCTTTGACCCAGCTGAGTTCATTCCACCCCCCTTCGCATCGCCACCGGTGATTACATGAGTTTCCATATACCAGTGAACAATTGTGTGTATTATCGTCATTTCTTCTTACCAAAGAATGATGCCAACGAGCTCTGTTGCTTCGTCCCTGTCTTCTGTTTCTTTGTAGCAGGCACTGTTGTAGAACTGGCTGGTCTGGCATTGGACTTGGCAGGCTTAGGTTTGGGCTTGGACTTCTCCACTTTGGTGACAATGAACCCGTCGTCATCCACATATGTTGTTGTTTCTTCCTTCTCTGTGGCTTTAGAAGAGCCCTTAGGCTTCTCTGAGGACTTTTCTGATGCCTTCTCTGACCTCTGCGGCTGAGATTGAGACTGGGACTGAGAGAATGAACTGTCAAAGATACCCTCGAGATCTGCGTTCTTGCTCTGAGATTCCTCTTTCTTCACTTCCTTCTGTTCCTTGACAGCTGTCTCTTGTTCCTTGGATGGATCATCGATCTCCATCATATCATCGTCGTCGTCATCATCAAACATGGACTCCAGCTCCTTCTGTCTTCTGTCCTTCTCTTGCTTCTCTTTTCTCTGCTTCTTGACATACTCCTCGTCGTCCAACTCTGGCTCATCGATAACCTCCACTTCAGGCACTGGTTCAGTCTTGGTTCTTCTTGTGTCTTCTTTAGGCTTTGAGGTGGATGCCTTAGTGGTGGCTCCAGAGGTGACATATCTCCCAAACTGTTGTGTATCCTTCTTCTTTGGCTCCTCCTTCTTGTACTTGGCCAAGATCCTTGACGCCTGTGATGTCATATCTGGGAACGACTCCTTCTTTTCTTCCTCTTTCTTAGCCTTCGCTTTGTTCATGGAAGCAAAGATGCCACCCTGTGCTTCTTGCTTCTTCTCCTCCTTTGGACCACTGGTTGATGAAGTAGACGGTCTCGTTGGATCAGTGCTCTTCACCGTCTCGGTCTTCTCCACTTGGACAAACTCAGGGCCCTTGATCAATCCCCACTTCTCCATCTTCTCTTCCGTCACTTGGATCTCCCCAACATCAGAGACCATCATCTGGGCCACTTCATCAACACTGATCTCCTTGGCGCTGAGCGAGTACACCTGGACGCTCTCAACCTTTTCAAACTGGCTCTTCTCCTCGAGATCCTTGGTCACCTTCACCACAGTCTGCTTCACGGAGTCCCGTGGTTGGCCAATGATCACATACGTCGCTTGCAACTGCTCCCTGTGGGCATTGTAGAACGTGTAGAGAAGCTTCTTTGCGTCGGCAGCTGGGATGTCGAGAGACCGTGACAGGTGCTTGTAGTTGGCCGGCTTGTTCTGCTTGAAGAGCGAGTTTTTCAGACTCTCTGTTGCGCGTTCGACCAACGACATCTTCAACTGGTGCGGTGTGCTGTTGTTCACTGCTCCCTCAACACTGTGGTAAGAGAGACGCGTCCAAATTTCTGACGCGTTTTGTTTTGATTGCGCAGAGGCGCGGGCATTGGTAGTTAGCAATTAATTCAATATCCACTAAAACAAGAAATTCCTGGGATATTGTTTCGATTCTGGTGACAGAGATGAACTCTTTTGATGTTAGCTATGTTTAACTATGCCAAGTAGTGGTCAAGCCACCAGAACATCTCAATATTACTAGACGCTTCTAACACTTCCACCAGAGGCGTTCCAATAAATATCATCATCAAATTAAGCATCCATAAATAGGTCAAATAAAGGATCTCTTGTGGCTTGGATGCAACTGGCCACGCACGCAAACGTGATGTTCCAACCGCCATCAAGAATCACTTTCTCTTTTGTAGTTCATTAGCAAGCAACACATATCTCAAAGGACAGTGTGTCAAAAATTCAGCATTAATATCATTTTCTCATAGCAAATTCGTAAGCAAATGCCTCGCTGGGAGGCAGCGACACCACCAGACTCATCATCCATTGCCCTTGGTGGAGCCTGTAAACCGTGGCGAGGTCTCCATTCGGTAAACTTGACAAGGACATAGTAGTCCAATGGACCATTACCAAACAGTCTGGCTCCATCTGGACCACACACACTGAAGTCTAGGAAGTCAACAACGATGAAAACGGCTTTGGCCCCAGCCTTACAACTCTTCAGTGCATCTCTACCACCATCCATCAACTTCTGGTAAACCAAGTCGAGAAACTTGTTAGAGAAGCAGAGGTCAGACAACTCAAGAACATCGTCAACTCCAATGGGTCTCTTCATGGAGGAAATCCACGCCATTTTGTTCACCATGTCCTGTGATGAGCCACCAGAGTCGCCCTCAGTGTCAGATTCGTTGACATAGACCACCGTAGAGTTGAAGTGTTTGACCAGGAGATGCATCCCGTATAAGAAGTGCTGCTGGGAAAAGTCTGGTTTGACAACACCAGAGCAGGCTTCAATCTTGCAAGACAACTCAACATCATCCGGTGTTATCTTGACACAAGAGTTGAGCTTTGGGTCAAGATGCCAGAACTTGAAAGCATCAGATGATCTGGAAACGTCCTCAGTCACATTGGTGGTGTCTTGAGTTCTGGTTCCTGCATCCCCAACATCCACATTGGTTCCAAAGCCTGGCCTAAATGATTCTTCTTCAGTGTGGGTTCTAAGGAAAGTCTGAATTTTCTCCATGAGCACCTTAGCTGGTGGTAGCTCAAGTGGACGATCAGCATCAGTCCAATCAGTACATACCTCAACAACCATTTTCTCAATCGGAGAGAGTCTCTGAAACATCTCTTCGTTCTGGATTTCATGCCAGATGTCAACAACTAAGCCACTCCCATCATCAAACTCGTTCCAAGCAAGACCCAACATTATCAAGATGGCATTTCTGATATCCTCTGTTTGGTCTTCCTCGAGGATGCTTGAACCAAGTGCTTTGGCCTTTCGAGCACGGAGTGCAACTGCTGCTGTTGATTCACCCACTTGGTCTTTTGTGATAGTGTTTCCAAAGTCACACAGCATTAGCAGGAACTCAGAACCGTTGGCCTTATCTCTTGGTCTCGTAGAAGATGAAGCAGCCAAGCTATTCTGAACGTCTTCCAGAGATGGAGACTGAAGCACGTTTTCACTAGTCATGTGGTGCTTACGTCTTGTGGCCAAGACATTGGCAGGCTTCAGATCTCCGTGAGTACAAGAGTTACCGTGAATATGCTCCAAGGCACAGAGGATATCACACAGCATCCACAGTCTGGCAGAGGGGTTCTTTGCGATAACAGACCCAGGGTCTTGTTGCAAGGCAAATAATGACATGTGGGCAAAGTCCAGTTTCAGTACAAGATAGACATCAGTGTCTCCATCTGAGCCACCCGATGGCACCCTGTCTTCGACGATCTCAAAGTAATAGTTTGCAATTGTAACGATATTTGGATGTCTGTTTGCGGCATAGTGGGTCTTTAACTCTCCAAGGACGTTCTCAATCATGCCCTCTTGGAGCTTGACGACGTTTACTTCAAGTGTTTTAGCACCTTCAACCCCTGCAAAGATGACATCCGTTCTCAGCAAGATCTTCTTCAAGATGTACTCTTGGTTGAAGAGTATTGGGTCGTATTCGAGGTATACCATCCCCTCATCGCCACCACCAATGTGGATACTTCCATCTGGCTGGAACACTTTAGGAGACTTGTTCAGATCTGCACCTTGGGTGGCCTTCGTGTTGGCATTTTCACGTTGGAAGTACTCCTTGCTCACGTATCTTACCAGATCGTGGGCTCTTTTTTTGGACCGCTGGATCATATCCTCTTGTGGTAATGGTCCCACGGATCCAATTGGCACGGTGTCGATCTTCTTACCGAAGATATCCTCGAGCTTTTTTGGGAAAGCTTTGATCAGAATCTGTTGGGTGACGAGATCAGCAGATGAAAGACCAGGGACACGTGGTTCTTCTGGACTGAAAGTGTCGTAGATGACATCGGTATCTGAGTCAAACCCCGGGTCCAAGGGGCGGCCTCCATCACGTTGCACTGGCGATGGTACCTCCACATGGTGAGTTCCTGATCTCGATAGACACTTTATGAAGAATCTTCCCAGGCGTTCGCGAGAGCTGAGCTCTTTGCGTCTGTTGGTTGCTTTGAGCGGTGGCATCACCGCAGGTGGCTGTAAAAGGGTTAGTGATCATGACTAATGATGGTTGCTGCAAACAGGGGGTGCCCTGCGAGGCAATGGCTCTCCAAATCCGCCGGTGGGTTGGGGATGGGAGTCATGCACCGTCAGACGTGAGGAGGGGACTTACTGTAACAGAAACTAGTTCTGTGACCTTTATGATAGCCAATGGGGGCGTCTTTGCTGTGTTTCCAGGGACTTTTGGAGAAGTCTCCGTCAGTTGTTTGCTGTGGGGCAAACAAAAGTGCACTTGCTGCTGACACGCGACTATGGCAGACGATGTGGCCCGTAACGTCCAAAAACACCCGAACACCACACCCTCATAGTCTTGTTGTATGTACCTTTGAGAGGTTTTGCTTCTATTTCTGTCCGGCGTTCCAGCTTTAAAAGAGCCATAGATTTCCCTCTAGACTGAGCAATTCTGGTCTTGTATCTTGTCCCTCTGGAATATGACAGTACCACACAACCATAATGGGATTTGAAATTGAGAAGCTCCCCAACGAGCTACTCGTGAATGTGCTCTTCCACTTGGACGGCTACACGATCAACTCTCTCCTTGAGGCATCCAAACGTATCTGTGTATTCTCATAACCGATCGACCACAGGTGGCCCTTTTCACTGCGCCTTGTCTTCGTCGTGTCCAACTTTGCGAGCTCGAGGCCACCCTCATCTCTCGCTTCATCAAGCTGTATGAGGTCGAGGACGCTGATGGGTGCTTGGTTAACACCTTTGGCACTGAAGATCTGAAACAGACTCCATTCTATAGATCTCTTGACTCTTACTGCTTTGTGCATTTCGCCACACCGCACTCGGGCATGCCCAGGGTCTGTCATCTCATCCACGAGGTGTTCTTGTCTGGGGCTACAGCAGAGATCAGTCACTGCCCAGCTGGTAGAACCATTACTGGAAGCGGTACCACTGTTGATCTGAACTCAATGTGTAGTGAAGATGAGACGTCTTTGATCCTCAAGGGCTTCACCCATATCGAAAACTTCAAGCCCCCAGAGAGCCTCCAGTCTCTCACTGTTGTGTTTGATAACTGTGATGACGAGGTACCTAGTCTTCATGCCATTGATTTCATCCTTACAATCCCAAAAAACCTGAAAATAGTCCACTACGGGAAGTTCCCTGAGATATATGACATTCATAACCTCGACAGCGTTGTTAGTAATTATGAGGGGTTTACTCGAGCTGATTATCTTCATGACAAGACAGTCTTGGAGC
Organism: Petasospora maritima; assembly: GCA_030557345.1. Lineage (NCBI taxonomy): Eukaryota > Fungi > Ascomycota > Saccharomycetes > Phaffomycetales > Wickerhamomycetaceae > Petasospora > Petasospora maritima. The sequence goes on from JAKTOZ010000014.1 coordinate 151,290, forward strand.
TCGTGCATGCACCTTCCATGAAGACACACATCGAGGGACCGCTCCCATTGAAGCCAGGCCACCACATAATAACCGACCGAACAATGGGCTTTCTCAGGAGCCCATTTACACCCATCAATTGTTATGGTGTAGGATTCTTCTCTATGCTTTTCGAGCGTGTCAATGTCATTGGAGGTCCCACCGCTCAATATCGTCCGTTCTGTCTTTTCTGCCCTCGACTCGTTTATGGCAAGAGAGGCCGGGGCAAATTCTCACTTACAAGACTTCATATCAAGCAAACGTTCCAACAGCAAAGCATATATGACTACACGGATATACCGCTTTCGGACGACTTCAGACTTTTCTCGTATGAGTGCAGCTTCCTGGCATGCCCCCCTGTTCGGCTGATCCGGTGCAAACGTGCAGAACCAGTAAAGCGATACCTAGAAACTTTCAAGCGTGAATTTGTACGGCAGGCGAAGAGAAACCGATTCAGGGAAGACCCTATTTCTGCCCCTCCACGTGTTTCCTCGAGTCTTGTCTATCACACGTCCACCATTCCGAACCATTCTGCTTGCACAGGCCCAGCGGGATTTGGCACTTCTGTGGAATTAATCTCCAAATTTCTCCACTGCAACTTCTTCCGTTCCCTTAGTGCTTCACAGCAGAGAGCAATGCACTTTAGAGGTCTGGAGAGAAATGACTCCACTGATCAAGCTCAACTTCAAGTGGAGGAGGACATTCAAAGATGCATTAGCAATGGGCTGGTGTCGATCAGGAAGTCTCGTGAGTGGTACATCAACTTCTCAATGCGCTGGGAGCTCTCCACAGTCGGGTTTTACCCTGGCCCTTATCTCAACCAGCGAGCCCGAGGTACTAGAAGGGTGTAATAGACGTGGCTCACGTTGTCTGTTTGTTAAAGAAAGTGTAGTTACTAGTACTAGAACGGCCAACATGACAGCGCGAACCCGCCGCATCGAGGTGTCCGGGTGTGGCACATCAGTCGAAAAAATTTCCAACTTGGCCGTCAACATCAGAACCGAAATAGAGTGCAAACGCTCCGTAATTCACCCGTTTTGACCCCAAGATGAGTGAGTTGTCAGCCCAGGAAGTCGCTGTTGCGCGCCAGTTCGACCTCACAGAGAAGATCATCCCGTTCTTGGACCGCCACCTCATCTACCCGATCCTTGAGTCCCTCAGAGACGTGTACGATGACGAGGACATCACCAAGCTCACATACGAGTTGTTCACCGAGACCAACATGACCAACTTCTTGAAAGAGCAGTGGAAGGTCCTTGAGGGCAACGAGTCCTACCCACAGGATCTCCTCGCCAAGGAGGCCGAGTGCGAGAAGGTGCTCGCCCAGCTCACCGAGGAGACCGCTAAGACGCTTGCCACCTTGAACAAGCAGGAGGTCCAGGAGCACTTGAAGCAGGACAAGTTGCTCAACCAGGAGTACTTGAAGAAGAACCACGAGATCACCGAAGAAGACATCAACAAGTTATACGAGTTTGGCCAGTTCCAGTACAACCGTGGTGACTACACCATGGCCTCCGATCTCCTCTCCAACTTCAGAGCTTTGTCCACAAACGACACAAAGGTATTGAACGCCACTTGGGGTAAGTTCGCCTGTGAGATCATCAGCACACAATGGGACAACGCCTTGAAGGAGCTGAGCAAATTGAGAGAGATTGTCGACTCTAGATCATTTGCTGAACCATTGACCCAATTGCACCACAGAACATGGATCATCCACTGGTCTTTGTTCCCATTTTTCAACATTGAGAACGGCTTGGAGTCTCTCCTGGACTTGTTCTTCTCCTCTTCATACCTTTCCACCATCCAGGCCGCTGCCCCATGGATCTTGAGATACTTGGTTGCCGCTGTTGTCAGTTCCGAATCCTCCACAAAGAACAACTTGTCCAACCCAACTTTCCAAAAGAGACTCAAAGAGTTGATTCGTGTCGTTGGTCAAGAACAATACGAGTACAATGACCCATTGACTGCTTTCATCCAGGCTTTGTATTTGGACTTTGACTTTGCTCAGGCTAATGAGAAACTCGTTGAGGCCACTGCTATTTTGAAATCTGATTTCTTCCTTCAGAACATTGCTGACGTCTTTGCTGACAATGCTCGTCACTTGATCTCTGAGGTCTACTGCCGTGTGCATCAAAAGATTGACCTCAATGACTTCTCGAAATCTTTGAACTTGAGCAGAGAGGAAGGTGAGAAGTGGATTGCCAACTTGATCAAGGAGACTAAGCTTGATGCTAAGATCGATGAGAGTGAAGGTACTGTCATCTTGAACCACACACACAACAGTGTCTATCAGCAGGTTATTGAGAAGACCAAGGGTTTGTCGTTCAAGGCTAACCAGATCTTGGCCACTTCTTTGCAGAAACAGGATACCGTTCAGTAAGATCTGGGTTGAATAAAAACGTGAATCATGGCTATAGATTGTGTACATTAATGACAATGGAGCTTGTCCAGTAATCAATATGTGACATGTAGATCTACTTGGAAGCAGTGCTCCTTTCTAATTTACAGAACGTTATCATTTCAAATATTTACAAGATGCTTGTCATAGAATGAGTTTACTCCTTAGCAGGACGTGGCACCACGTTGATATTCTCCTTAATCTTTGGCTCGGTTGGAGCAATCAAGACTTCAGAAGGTAAGTTATCCATGAGTTTCTCTGTGTCCTTGTAGAAAACGGTCTTCAATCTCTCCACGAGGGAGTCAAACTCTTCTTGGCCATTCTGTCTGTGTTTGACCAACTTTTCAACATTGTGCTGTGTCAACGAATCCACTTCGAGTCCTTGTTGTTGGAGTCTGGCAACAACTCTGGCAGTCATCCAGAATTTCATCTCCCTTGTACCATCAACGAGCTCCAAAATGCTCTGTGGAGCGTTGTCACTGAGTCTTGGCTCTAACTTCAACACTCTTGTGTAACCACCAACTCTCGAGGCATAACGCTCTTTCAACTCACCGAACAACTTAGGCAACACCTGGCCATGCTTGAAAACATCTGAAGCGGCCAATGACTTGGCCCTCTGTGCATCCTCCTTTTTCGTCAGCGAGATCAAGTGGTCGGCGAGTCTCTGTGCTTCTTTGGCCTTAGCATGTGTGGTGGTGATGGACTCGTGCTCAAAGAGCGCTGTGACGAGATTTCTTAAGAGCGCTTTTCTGTGCTGTGCGTCTCTGGAGAGTTGTCTTGGGGCGACCATCGTGTGATTTTGTGTAGCTGGTGTCCTAGCAATCTGTGGAATCTCCAAGTCTCTGTTGGTGCTTGTGCCAGAACTTTTCACTTTGGCGAACGACTGGGCCAACCCAGAAAAAAAAACGCATTCGCGGAAACATCCGGACACCAGGTTTCTGCCTCTGGGCGATCGATCGGCTTCTTCAACACTTGTTTCCTGGTTGATTGGCACCTTATTCGGCCTCATTGACACCAGAGGACACAGATAAAATGGGTGGAAGAATTCATGGTTTCCTCGGCGGTGTGCTGCTGACAACGTCGCTTGCTTACTACACATCCCAGGAGTTCAAGCGCAACCAGCAGTTTGTCTCCAAAACGATCAAAGAAGCTGAGGCCATCATTGACAACCATGACAAGCCAGCACAGGCGGTTCCAAGATCGTTGCAGTTCGACTACAGACCTTCAATGAAGCAGACTATCGCTGATATCTGGGACGAGCAGATCTTGAAGGGTGTCCAGTGGGTTTATGGTATCAACGTGGAGAAGAACATTGCTGGTGTTGTTGAGTCCGTGGAAGGTTTGATCAACAAGGTGAAATGAAGAAGGTTTACGAAATATTCATTAGAAAAAGCACATTAAACGCATTACGACTATACCCATTGTAATCACTCGCTCTTCTTCTTGTTGAAGTAGCTTCTGATATCCCTGTGTGTGATCCACATGTAGATTGGTCCAACTATGGCCAACAAGAGAGCGAGCAGCACTTGTAATAACCCAAGGACTCTTGGTCCAAACCCAAGCATTCCAGAACTGAGAGCCCAGCCAATCATATCCGTGTAGACACTTTCATATCCACGGTCAAGCCACCAAAGAACAACATTGGCACACTGCTCCACCGATATGGCAGCACTTGGACCCTCGATGTCCTTGGTGATAGATGGTTTAGTCTTCTCTTCTTCGGCGTAACCTTCTGATGCAAAGTTTCCTGGGTAGATACACTCAACCTTGATGTTGTGCGGGATGGCCTCGTGTCTCAAGATATCTGATAATGCTCTGATGGCAGCCTTACCAGGGGCATACTGTGCATAGCCAATGAAAGGGAACACGGCGAGCACTGAGGAACAAAACACCAAGTGACGCGTGTGCTTTGGTGAATGTTTGGCCATCTCTTTGAAAACAGCATGCGAGAACATGAGAGATGTGTTGTAATTGACGTCGATTCCCTGTTGAAGCTCATTTGGTGTGAGGTCCAAGAAGAGCTTTGGAATGGATGAGCCAGCAAAGAGGAACACAACGTCTGGAGAATGTGTGAGCTTCTCAACAGCGGCGGCACATGCTTCGTAGTTCGAGACATCAGCGACAATGTACTCCAAGGTCTGCTTGTCATTGAGACGAACAGCCTCCATCTGCTTTACAACGGCCTTGAGCTTGGCCTCAGTGCGTGCAATCACAGTGACGGAGAGGGCACCACGCTGGACCATCTGGCGGCCCATTTCGGCTCCGAGGCCCTGTGAAGCGCCGGTGATTGCGACGTGTTTGTCTCTGACGTCAAATTGGCCGGTGAAGAGCATTCTTTGTGGTGCAATTGTTGTGTTGATGGAGGCCGCTTGTTGTTGTAACGTAGAAAGTTAATTAGCCGCCCATCTTCTCCGCGCGCCAACTCCGAAACTCAAGTTTGCCACTTAACACACCGCGAGTTCAACACCACAAACCGCTCAATAAACACATACCGCCACGTTCCAAAACAGTCTTGAAATGCTCCACTACGACGGTGAGCCTATTGACAAGGACCAGTGCTTTTACTGCTTCAACACGCCCTTCGATGCGCCGGGGCTCTATGTCTCTGCCCAGACACACCGCTCCTTCTGCCACGAGCATCTCCAACTCCACGCCACACACGCCGCCAACGACACGCGCTACGTTCAGATACTCAAGACCAAGAAACCGCAGAATGAGGAGGACAGACCAGAGAAGATGATCAAGCTTGAAATCAAGCAGCAGACCGAGTCAGAGCTCTTTGACGTGAGCGCAAGGCTCTTCGACTACACACATGGTCAGTTGACAGAGGTCACGCCATCTCCAGAAGAGAAGATCACCATCGACAGAGTTGTCAACTCCGATTCCGCTGGACACAAACAGGACTTGAAGACATGGACTTTGGAGTATTCCCCTTGTGAGCACACCATTGAGTTCCAGCAATCTCCACTGGCAGATGTTCAACTCCAGCACTGTACATCATGTGAATTGGATCAAAACTTGTGGATCTGTTTGACTTGTGGTGCCTTGGGCTGTGGTCGTGCACAATTCGGTGGTGTCCCTGGTAACACACACGCATTGGCTCACTTCAAGTCCTCGGGTCATCCAATTGCTGTGAAGTTGGGATCTTTGTCTAAGGATATCATGGATGTCTATTGTTATCAGTGTGATGAAGAGATCACAATGCCTAATGGTGTTCAATTGTTGAAGACGTTTGGTATTGATCTGAACAGTTTCCAAAAGACAGAGAAGTCCCTTGTTGAACTTCAATTGGAACAGAACTTGAAGTGGGAATTTAACATGTTGAATGACCAAGGTGAGAAATTAATAGGTGTCTTTGGTCCAGAATTGACAGGTTTGAAGAACTTGGGCAACTCTTGCTATCTCTCCTCTGTTGTCCAGTGTTTGTTCTCTTTGGATGAGTACAAGAAGTTTGCCAATATCTCTTTTGAACAGTTGGGTGAACAAGATGGTGTTCAATTCCAATTGACCAAATTGGCCAAAGGTTTACTCTCTGGTGCCTTCTCCAAGCCAAACGAGGAAGGGTACCAAGTCGGTATTGCCGCTACTTCATTCAAGCATTTAATTGGTGAGAACCACGAGGAGTTCAGCTCGATGAAACAACAAGATGCATTTGAGTTCTGGAACTATTTGCTGGATAAGGTTGATAAGTTGGATCCGGATTTGAATGACATTTTTAGATTTGCCACTGTGGAGAAGTTGAAATTTGCCAACAATGAAGTGAGATTGAAGAATCAAATCATGGAGAACTTTACTCTTCAAGCAGAGATTGAGTTGGATCATGCTGATGATGATGGAGTTAAGCATTACAAACGTCAAGAGTTCTTGGATTCGTTGTTGAGTTACTTGTCACCAGAGCAGATTGATTGGGAAGGTGGATCTAAAGTTGAGAAGTCCACTTTGGTCAGATCTTTCCCAAAGTACTTGGTCACTGCTATTCAGAGAATCCAATTGGAGAACTGGGTTCCAATCAAGACAGATGTTCCATTGACGTTACCTGAATCTTTCGACATTTCTGAGTTCCAACCGCAAGATCTATTGGAAGGTGATGAGTTTGAAAAACAGGGAGATGATGATGAAACAGAGTCATTCGAACCAGATCAAGAAGCCATGAACCAGTTGTTGCAAATGGGATTCCCAGAGCTTAGAGCCAAGAAGTCATTGTACGTCACTGGTAGTAAGTCCGCTGATGCTGCTATGAACTGGTTGTTTGAACACATGGAAGATCCAACCATTGATGATCCGATTGTCTTCAAGAAAGCCGGTGCTTCTTCAGTTGATGAGTCCCAGATCTCCAACCTTCAGGATATGGGCTTCTCATACCAATTGGCCAAGAAGTCATTGGTCGTGTGCAAAGGTGATGCTAACGCCGCTGTTGAATGGCTGTTCTCTAACCCAGATGACGATGGCATTCTACCACCTGAGCCACCGTCTCCAACACAGAAGATTGATATGCTTCTCGCTACACAGGGCCAGCCATCTGAGTACACGTTGAAGGCAGTGGTGTGCCACAAGGGTACCCAAGTGACCTCGGGTCATTACGTTGCCTTCATCAAGAAGGGTGATCGCTGGATGTTGTTCAACGATGAGAAGGTTGTTGATGTCACTGGTGATAAGAAGAGTTGGGATGAGATCGAGCGTAATGGTTATATCTACATCTGGGAGAAGAATTAATCTATCTATAAGTCCATTCAGATCACCATATTTGAAACACTGGAAGATCCCCTGAAGATGTAGAAAAAGAGATCCAGAGCACAGTCTCGGGTATAGTCGCGCGGCTGTGTCGAGTACTACATACAAAGTGACTCACAGTTCCGTCCATAACCGCAACCGCAGCCGCCACTTGTTCTGCTGGAGCCCCGACCGATCACTAACTCTTAAACCAGCTGACGGTGGTGTATTCTCCTTCAAATCACTCTGTTTACCTGTTGGATCGCCCAAACACATGGGTCTGGCTCTTGGCTTATCGTGCTTATCTCAGTCCCCAGTGACTCACTGACATTTCCGAGTCAGCGCATTGGCTGCGAGACTCCGAGACTCCGAGACTCCGAGCTGAGGGGCACGGCATCTGGTACAGGCAGCACCCTGTGACACATGTCATAAGGTCGGTGAAAAGTTTCCGTTTTCTCCCTCTTCCCTGCTCTTGGACCATCAGCAAACTCATCAAAATGACTGCCACCAACTCCTCCAAAATGTTCCTCAATAACGAGCACACAGGCGACCGCTCCAGTCTCGAGGACTGGAGAATCTCCGGCTACAACCCGCTCACCTCTCCGGATCTTCTTCAGCACGAGTACCCGCTCACCGCCGCCAACAAAGAGATCATCCTAAAGGGAAGAGAGCAGGCTACTTCCATCCTCAAAGGTGAGGACGACAGGCTCATCATTGTTGTCGGACCATGCTCTATCCACGACCCAAAAGCCGCTCTCGAGTACTGTGACAAGCTCACGAAGATTGCCGATGAGCTCAAGGACGACCTTCACATCATCATGAGAGCCTACCTCGAGAAGCCAAGAACCACCGTCGGCTGGAAGGGTCTCATCAACGATCCAGATATCGACAACTCCTTCAACATCAACAAGGGTCTCAGAATCTCCAGAGAGTTGTTCGTCAAGTTGACGGAGAAGCTCCCGATCGCTGGTGAGATGCTCGATACCATCTCTCCACAGTTCTTGTCTGATTTGTTCTCGCTCGGTGCCATCGGTGCCAGAACCACCGAGTCACAGCTTCATAGAGAGTTGGCTTCCGGTTTGTCTTTCCCAGTTGGTTTCAAGAACGGTACTGATGGTTCCCTTGGTGTTGCTATCGATGCCATGAGAGCCGCTGGGCACTCTCATCACTTCCTTAGCGTCACAAAGCCAGGTATTGTTGCTATTGTCAAGACTGAGGGTAATGAGGACACTTTCGTCATTCTCAGAGGAGGTAAATCTGGTACAAACTTCGATGAGGAATCCGTCAAGAAATCCCAAGCTCAGCTCGAGTCCCAGGGCATCACTGCTAAGCCAAGAATCATGGTTGACTGTTCCCATGGTAACTCCAACAAGGACCACAAGAACCAGCCAAAAGTTGCCAAGGTCGTTGCTGACCAGGTCAGAAAGGGCTCTGAGTCTATCTGTGGTTTGATGATTGAGAGTAATCTCGTTGAAGGAAGACAGAACGTCCCAGAGACCGGTAAGAAGGACTTGATCTACGGTTGTTCGATCACTGACGCATGTATCGATATGGACTCCACTGAGGATGTGTTGAGAGATTTGGCTTCTGCTGTCAGGGAGAGAAGATCTTTAAAGTAAGACTGTCGATCTATTTAACCTTATTTATAACTCTTGGAGCTTAATGTTTCAAACTACATATAGACTACTGATCTCTACCTGCATCAAAACAGAAACATGTGTAGCTTTAGAATTGGATATAGAGAGTGTATATAGCACATAAAGATAGAGTCATTCAAGAGAGTCCGAAATATAAACGTGTGTTGGTGTCGCGTTACTTCATGAAGGAAGATCACTTCTCCTGAAGCTTCAAGATCAACGCCTCGTTTTCCCTCTTCAACTTCTCAGCAATCTCCTTTTGTGTATCATTTTCTCTTTTCAACAAGTTCATCTCCGTCTCCATCTGCTTGACTTTACCAAAGCTCAACTGCTTCATCAACTCCTCGTTCTCCTTTTTCAAGTTCTCCAACTTGATCAAAATCTTATGGCTGATTTCCAACTCGTCATATCTTCCATTGTTAGTGACACTGTTGGATGGGTTGAGTGTCATGGCAGTTACCAAACTCTCCAATCTCATCTTTGTGTTCTCAAGCTCTTCCAAGGCCTTGCCGTGCTTCAAACTCAACTCAACAAACACCTCGTTCAAAGAGCCAGGAACCTTCTTTGGGATGCTGCTGTTCCCATTGCTCAAGGTTCCAGACGTGATGGCCAATGACTCGTTGAGTCTCTGAACCTCGGACTCCAAGGACTCGATCTGTGATTCCTTGATCTTCAACTGCATCTTCAACTTGTCAACCTCGCCTCCTTGAGGGCCAGCGTTCTGGTTGTCATTACCAGTTCCTGCGCTCTGCATGCCCGAGTATGAGCCAGCAGTGGACAGAGGTGTGTATGGCTGGTTGTTGCTCGGCTGTGACTGGGGTTTGCGCCAGAAGTTGTTCGAGTTGTAACTCTGCTGTTGCTGCTGCTGCTGTTGGGAGTTCGACTGGTTGAAGTATCCCATGGAGGAGGATGGGGCCGTGGAGATGTCCATGGCGTTGGAGTCGTTCATGCCGTAGTTGTAGTTCATTCTGCAGTGTTCTCTGGTGGAGGTGATCCGGTGTGTAGATGTCTAAGTGCTCAAATCGGTGAGTAAAACACACTGACAGTGGAGCACTGAGGGGCCTCAACCACGTCTCACATTATATGGAGGCGGTTAGTCCACATTGCAATCACCATGACGACCGTGGAAACAAGTGTGAAACAAGGGTGTGCAATCGGTAGATCTGAATCTGCAGAATGCTTATATGGTGTCATCTGTGGCATAAAATAGGCTGAATAGTGCCTTGCATATAACAAAACAGTACTATTCCAACATAACAGCCTCATATATCTCTTAAAAGGTGGTTTACTAGATCTCGCGCGATCTCAGGGGTTACCCGGCCTTCAGAGACTTGAAAACGGAAAAAAATAAGATACTCCGCGACGGGGAATCGAACCCCGGTCTACCGCGCGACAAGCGGTAATTCTAGCCACTAAACTATCACGGACTTCTTGTTGGGGTGTTGGCGTTCGCGGGTGTGCCCGCGCCAAACCTTAAGTCACGTGACCAGCCGCAATTTCCCATTTTCAGGACTTAACACGTACTTATGAGCTTAGATAACTACATTTATGGAAGTAAACAGCTATTATAAGCTCTAGTATTCAAGTTTCAAAGCAATTTAGTGTGTTTTGTGTCTGCAATGATGACTTTAAATAACTTCTTGTGATCGGTAGATCTCTTTTTTTTATTTAATTCTTGTCTTCCAGCTTCGATCAGCAGTGAGGAATAGAAGATATGGCAGTGTCTTGAGCACTCATTCAAAAGAGAAGACTCACGACTGGAAGCGAATCCATATTGTTATCTGAGATTCTGTCTTTGCCTCCTGTGCCGCATGTTGTTGGTTTTTTTTTAACGGTTGAAGTGCTGGTACAGTGTGGTTTTATTTTTCTTTTTTGATTTGGTTGTACTGTTCTCCACAAAAGCGTGGCGCGACTGAAGCCGAAGCAAGAGGGCCGCGTAATCCAATCCCACCAATCTGCTGGTGAATAGATTCAACTCAGAGGGAAAGGGCAGCAATTGGTAATTGATGTCATTGTCCAACAAAAGAGCTGGAGATCGGACCTGTAGTACTGCCTCCAAGGTCCAAGGTGCACCCCCACGAATCCGACGTAGACATTAATAAGCGCGATCGCCGATTGTGGATGCTTCGATCGCGCATGAGATTCCCCTGAAACATTATTAATCACGTAGCTGTTCCTTTCCAAGTTTATCACCAATTGACTCTTAAAAGGCGTAAAAGACAGTTACTACTGGCACTCACTGTTGTATGAACGCCCTCAGAAACACACTCTCCAGATTCTCCACAATCGCACACTCAGCAAAGCACTCCAAGATGTCCTTCACCGTCCCAGCCACAACTAAGGCCTGGTTCCTCCATGGCACCGGCGAGTCTCTCGACGTGATCTCATACGACGATATCGAGACTCCGAAGATCTCAGACGACGAGATTCTGGTCAAGAACAAGTACGCCGGTATCAACTTCATCGAGAAGTACTTCCGTATCGGTCTCTACCCATCGGAGAAGCCATACGCCCTGGGCAGAGAAGCATCTGGTGAAGTCGTCCAGGTCGGCAAGAACGTCAAGAGCTACGCAGCAGGTGACCTGATTGCATATGGCTCTAGTGCCACTTTTGCTCAGTACACCAAGTTCAACCCATCCGTTGGTCGCTCTTTCAAGCTGGACAGAGACACCTCTGAGGAGAAGTTGAAGTTGTATGGTGGTTTGTTTGTTCAAGGTCTCACCGCTTTGACCTTCGTCAAGGATGCCTATGATGTTAAGAAGGGTGATTACATCCTCGTCCATGCCGCTGCTGGTGGTGTTGGTTTGCTCTTGACTCAATTGATCAAGTTGAGAGGTGCTCATGTCATTGCCACTGCCTCTACCCCAGAGAAGCTTCAATTGGCTAAGGATGCAGGTGCTGAGTACTTGATCAACTACACCTCCGAGGACGTTGTTTCCAGGGTCAATGAGATTACGGGCGGTAAAGGTGTTGCTGGTGCCTTCGACGGTGTCGGAAAGGACACTTTTGAGATCTCGCTCGCCGCCCTCGCCAACAAGGGTACGTTCGTCTCATTTGGTAACGCCTCTGGTGCTGTCCCACCTTTCCCAATTGCAAGACTCAGTGCTAAGAACATCAAGATTTGCAGACCTGTGGTGTTTGGTTACCTGAAGGATGATGCTGATTGGGCTGCATACTCAAGCGAGTTGAAGGAATTGGTCGACTCTGGTAAGTTGAAGCTGGACATTACCAAGACTTACCCACTGTCTGACTACAAGCAGGCTGCTACTGATTTGGAGGGAAGAAAGACTACTGGTAAATTGGTCTTGAAAGTTGAGCATTAATCTAGTGAGTTAACTCTGGATTACTCAGGTATGAGTCCGTTTTATATATCCTTGACTTATATGACAATCAATAGATTGCACTGTGTGTTTGTAGAACTATCAAGCTGATGATGTCTCTCCTTTCCCAATTGAAATCAAGTCATGCTTCTTCACCAAGTCTCTGATAAAAGGATGGTGTTTGCCAACGATGCCCTCCACAGTATACTTCAACGATAAGCAAGAGTTGAGGTGTTTGATCAAGACTGAGTTGGTGAAGCCAACAATACCAAACAGAACTGTCTTTACGACTTCTGTGAGCTGATTGACACTGATTTCTTCCCTTTGTGATCCAAAATCAGGAATTGCATCCCTCTGGTAATACAACATCAGAAGATAGACTAGGTTTTGAGCCATAGGGGACCACGTGTTTCTGCTTGACCCTTCTTTCAGATCACAGTACAACTTCAGTAAGGCCAGCTCATATGTCCTGTTGACGTAGCAGTAATCTTCCATCTTTTGTAGTTCTTCCTCAAACCTTTGTTTTTCATCATCAATCAAGTCACATGATTCTTTACACTTCGTGTCTTTCTCCTCTTTGGACAACGTTTCGTTTCCCTGGATTCTCTTCAGCCTCATTTTGGCCCTTGCTTCGAACTTGTTGTTCTCAACAAGCTTGATCTCATCTGGATCACATCTGTGGTCAAATGGAACTCCATCAGCCATTTTAACAACAAAAGAAGACTTATCAGCGCTGTATGTAGCCACTGAAAAAAGCCTTTTATGACAGTTGTAACAAGCATAGGCCCTGATTCTGGCACCTTCAGTTTTCCCTTTGGAATTGTAAGTCTTAATGAGACGAACCTGGTGATGAAGTGTATAAAGGACAAAGGCAACCTGTTCAATAGCGTTCAAGTCGTGGTGCACAGGCTTGTGGAAAAACTTAACATACTCATCAAGATCAGCGAGGAAAGTTTTCTCCCATGTTCCTGCAAGACGTAGTTCAGTGTCCTTCTCAGTGGATCTTCGGTTTGAACCCACACGAGGTCCAGATACTTGGTCATAGATGCCCTCTTCAATCTCACTCTCAGTGGTAATGTCAATATTAACTTCAGATACCAATGACGATTGAGTCTTTCTCTTTTTATGGGCATGAGAAAGTACCTCTTGAGTGTCAGATTCTGGTGGAGTCACGTTCTGTGGAGGATGGGTGACAATGGGAGGCATATGTGACACTTGACCAATTGGGATATGAGACATTCTTGTTGGAGGCATGAGTGGAGGAATAAGAAGTTGATGGGCAGGACGTAAAGGATATCCTTCCAAGCGTGTTGGTGGTGGAACGAAATGCACTGGTGGGATGTGTAAAAGATGACGAAAGTTGGAGCCTCTAGTAAGTGCATCTTCAAGTTCATATACCTTTGTTCTCAAACTCATGTCATTTGTCACAGTGTGTGTCAAGCAGTCGATATAGGCCAGAACACAGCGGAAGTCAACATGTCCAACGTTCTCAAGAAGTCTTGAATCCTTGACAAGTTGTCCATCGTGATCCCAGTAGATACAACTGACGGGTCCAGCCAGCCAGCAGCGAAACTGATCTTGCATCCAGTAAACTCCATCACAAAAACCTTCAATTGGGAACATGTCTGGAGATGAGAGGTGATGCAGCTGATCCCTTTGTGTACAAGCGGAATGGCCACTCGTCCTGTGGGATGGGCAACGGAAGATACATCCAGGCGCCGGTCATGGGGCTGTCTCGTATTAGTCTTGGGAGCTCGGCTTGGGGTGGGGTACCTGGGCTTGGAGGATCATCATTGAAGTCGTTGAGGTCATTTCCAAAGGTATGCTGGGAGTGATTGGAATTGTGGTGTTCGTCGTGGTTTCCATCGGTGTCACGATGGATATCGTTCAAGGCTGGTGAACGATCAAGCGTGTCAGGACTTGAAGGATCAAGGCGTCCTATTGCTGGAGACAGCCGAAGGAACTGCTCTTTGGGCATCGACCGCAGGATCCGACTAAGCTCATCGTCTGGAGCATACTGAGTGAACCGGTGTAAGACCTGCTCGAAAAGGAGCTTACGGATCGAGGGACTGGAGACTCGGACTCGATCAACAAAGAGTCGAATATCTTCACGTGTGAGTGGCCGTTGCGTGTCGTTTCCAGGGCCAGGTGTCCGCGGCGGTGAAATGTCCTCTGCCATTTTGAAGTAACAGTGTGTTCTGGTGTTGCTGGGCGTGCGGCTCCGAGTAAGACCGACAGAGACACACGACACACAGCTGTGCCTTTGTTGTTGTATCGCTTGTCTCTAGACCGCGGCCAGTCTGCCATCTGGTGCTGTGTTTTTTTCTTTTTTAAGTGTTTTTTTTATTTAATTCCCGTTCTGGCGGCGGCCTCCCGCAAACGCCGGGGCTCGGTGGCCTTGTCCGAGCTTACCGGGGCTGCGTAGTTAGCGGAGGAACACGATGCCCAAGGAAGCGTTGTTGTCGCTTGTAACAATGCAAAAGCGCAAGATCAGATGCCACTGCGCAACTGATTGCTGACGAGCCGCTACGAGCTGCAAGTTTGATCCCAGGAAGTATAAAAGGGCGGTGGGGGTACGCCTCTGAGTCTTTCAACTTCTCTTCTTCTACTGGATCATCAACCAAACACTCAAGTACAATGTCCACAACCGTCCCATCCACAATGAAGGCCTACGTCCTCAAGGAGTTCTCTGGCTCCCTCGATGACGTCCACTTTGAAGACGTTTCAGTGCCATCCATCTCCGACGACGAGATCCTCATCAAGAACAAGTACTCCGGCTTGAACTTCATCGACAAGTACATGCGTTCCGGTGCCTTCATGCCTTCTGCTCCTTCTGTCATTGGTACCGAAGCCTCTGGTGAAGTTGTTTCCGTTGGTAAGAACATCACAGACTACGCCGTGGGTGATCTCGTTTCTTATGGTTCTCTTGGTTCTTACGCCGAGTACACCAAGGTCAACCCATCCTTGCCAATGATATTTGTTTACAAGCTCCCAGCTGGCTCCTCTGATGATATGTTGAAGTTCTATGGTGCTCTCATGGGTCTTGGTCTCACTGCTGTTGTGCTCACCGTTGAGGCTTACAACGTGCAGAAGGGTGACTACATTCTCATCCAGGCCGCTGCTGGTGGTGTTGGCTCCATGATGGCTCAGGTCATCAAGAAGAAGGGTGCACATGTCATCGGTGTTGCTTCCACTGACGAGAAGTTGAAGTATGCTAAGGAATGCGGTGCTGAGTTCACCATCAACTCCAAGACCGAGGACGTCGTTGCCAGAGTTTTGGAGATCACTAACGGTAAGGGTGTCCAAGGCTGCTTTGATGGTGTTGGTGCCGATACGTTCGAGACCTCATTCGCATCTATGGCAAGAAAGGGAACCCTTGTTTGTATGGGCCAGGCCTCTGGTGCTATCCCACCGTTCGACTTGGCAAGACTCCTTCCCAAGAACATCAAGATTGCTAAGCCATCCTTGTACTTCTACCTTGCCACAAAGGAGGAATGGGACCACTACACTTCTCTGCTCAAGGACTTGGTTGATGGCGGTTTGGATGCTGGTAATATGACCGTTTACCCATTCAGTGAGTACAAGAAAGGAGCAACTGCCCTTGAGGGCAGACAGACCACTGGAAAGTTGTTGTTGGACATCTCCACTGTCTGAGTGTTATTCTTTGTAATTGTATGTTGCCTGTTATTCATAAATTTTAGATTGAGTATCTTCTTGTAGATGGAAAGAAACAGGAGCCCCGTGTAGCAAAGAGACTCCTTCACTGATGATCCCGCCCCCATTGTTGCCCGCGAATTTTACCCCACTAGTACACAACCCTTACGAAAATTGAACAACTCTGTCATGAGCAACATCACCATTTTGCCTCAACAACACCCAAACACGCCGAATTCACCACGAAATCAGCCCGTTAAATCAATAATCTGTTCATATTCGGTCCAATAACCCCATTGTTCCGATTTTCAGCACTTCCATACACCGGAAAGCCCCTTCAATCACACCAAACGTGCATAACGCCACCCACCCACACGAACCCTTGACGCACCATGTCTGCCGAAACCGAACCAATCGCCGCTGTTGAGTCTCCTGTTGTTGAGACCACCGAGACTGATGTCGCTGAAACGACCGAAACAACGGAGGAGGCTGTCGTTCCACCTAACAAGCTCTTTGTCGGAAACATCTTCTACAAGGCCAAGAAATCCGAGTTGGAGGAGTTGTTCAAAGATGTTGGTGTTGAGCATATCCAGATCCCAATGAGAAAGATGTCTAGTGGTGGTCGTACTTTCATGAGACCAAGAGGGTATGTCTTTTTGTCTTTCAAAGAAGGTGAGGATTTGGATAAAGTGATTGACAAGTATCACGACACGGAGTTCAAAGGAAGAAAGATTTATGTGTTGTATCCAAATGCTCGTATCCCTGGTGAAGAGCCTGAGAAGAAGTATGAGGATGAGGTGGAGTTCAAGCAAGAATCCAAGAGTGAGGAATCTGAAGAGAAGAAAGTGGAGAAGAAGCCAAAGGTCAAGAAGCAACCAAAGGCTAAAAAGGAAAAAATTCCATTTGATGAATCCACCAAATCTTTGGATACACTTCATTTGAAGAACTTGAACTTTTCAGTGAAATCGCAGGATTTGAAAGACTTCTTTGAATCTAATGGAGAAGCTGTGGTTTGGGCTTCTGTTCCATTTATCAACTTACCAAAACCAGTTGTGAAGAAGTTGTTGGCTAATGGTAAGAGTGTTGAAAGAAGAAACAGAGGCTTTGCCTTTGTCAAGTTGGAGTTGAAGGGCGATGAGACATTGCAGGAGAAGGTTGACAAGTTCAGTGGTATGGAGTTTAAAGAGAGGGCTATGATTGCTAGTGCTGCTTATGACACCAAGCCACCTGTTGAGGAGGAGGAAGAGGTTGAGACCAAGGAGGATGAAGGTAAGGAAGAAGAAGAGACCAAGGAAGAAGAAGAGATCAAGGAGGAAGAGGCCCCAGTTGAGGAGTCTGAGCAGTAATCACGCTCAGACCTCCAAGTGCTACAACTGTGCGGTGTCCATTGCTATTGGAGTAACGAGTTGCTTTCCTTTGAAGAAAATGTATTTGTGTCACATGACTCACCTTAATTTGATACGATTGAATGATGCTTATTATGGAGTGTAGTACAGGTATGTGTAGAAGACAGAGGCCCCTCCCCGCTTACATACATGTGTGCCATCACCCCTGCCATCTCGGATATGGTCGGAGTCTCGACGGCGTATCAAATGAAATCCCAGTGTTTCCCATCAAAAATAAGCCCGTCGTCGGGGAAAAGAAGGCCAATCTGTGCACTATCTGCCACTACTGTAGATGGTTTATCAAGTGTCTTTTATCTCACGATGTTCTAACTTCTAGTGCCGTCGGCATGGCCATGACAGTTTAGCCGGGGTGGGCCATAATTGGGGTCGTCGGTGTTATCTTTGCCCTGAACGGACTTTTTCTACAGTGCACATACGTGGCTGCCTCGACGATTGGGCACGAGTTACGCGGGGCCCTCGCCGTTTACCGCTTGTTTCACGGAGAAAGTGATGGGAAACAATCTGTGTGCGTGTAAACAACGGTCCTCCGTGGCAGAACCCAATTTCCTGTATAGCGTCACCTCCAGATCGGGCAGAACTCGCACATTTTGGGCGGTGTTTCGGGGCCCAGAACTGTACGCAGACGCGCCAACGGGGTTAGCGTTTGTCATAGTCGTGGCACTGGCTATTAAACAGAACCATAATAACATTGGACTCGTTCGAACTAGAAATCCCAGGGTAAGCGGATTCTCTCCATAAAACTTTTCTCTACACAATGGTACCACTGTTGTAACAGGAAACGCGCCAAAAAAACCCTCTATACAAGCCGTTCCTCAGTGTCCCCTATCACCTGTATCTGTGCCGCGCCCGTGTGGCTCGTACCGCGCACTTCCATCACGAAAGATATCGCTGCCTTTTTAAGCCTCCCGCTCGCCCACCACCCGCAAAGGTTGCCAAACAAGAGCATCCGCCGTGCTGGAAAGACCGCTACACACAGCAATGAGCCAACTCGACGCCTCGCTGGGCAAATGCCCCGCGCTCTGGCACTTTGACGACCTCACGACGTGTGGCCGCTTACTCTACCTCGGCACCTACTGGCCCGCCACGCTGCTCACGGCCTCTGTCGCCACGATCGCAGTCAGAACCGTGCTCAACTACAAGAAGCACGCCGACAACAATGCCACGGGCTCCAAGGAGTCTGACCCTCTGCTGCCCGAGCCGCTCAACCAGCCGCAGAGCTACACCGACAGCTCATCTGAGCGCTTCACCGAAGAGATCAAGAGAAGACACTTCGACACGGCCTCTCTCCCAGCCATCAAGCTCAACGGAGAGCCACACGGCCACTTCCAACACGTTCCCCGCACCTTGGGTGAGAAGCTCAGAGTCGTTTTCGAGCTCCTCTGTATTCTCGTCCAGATCACCTCCTACGCTAAAGGGTACTATCTCACGGAGAGTGCATACGCTCGCCAGGCTTCGGTCGTGAACATTGCACTTTGGACATGGCTCTTGCTCCTCACGTCTATCAGAGTCACTAACTTGAACGATACCCACAAGACTCTCCTCAAAGTCGTGCCAAACCTCTGGGTCAACAACTTTGTCGTCTACATCTTCCTGTGGTTCACACTTGCCCTCGAGTTCAGATCCGCCTTGTCTGGTAACACTGGTGTCTTCAAATACTACTACATTACAGAGTTCACTGCTCTGTCTCTTGCATTTGCCGACTTGCTCACTTCAAGAGTTGGTTACAAGACCCCATCTCTTTACATCTCTGATGAGAAGAGAGATCCTGCTCCAGAGCCATACATTTCCTTGTTGAACTTCACCACATTCTCGTGGGTTGACCCAATGATCTGGAAGGCATCTAAAGAGACCCTCAAAGAAGAGCAAATCTGGGAACTCAGTGCCTCTGACTTCTCCTACTATATTGTCAAGGCTTTCAGTCAGTTCTCTCAATCACGTCCAATCAAGTTCAAATGGAGAGTCATGCTCTATTTCCTCCCACTCACACTCCTCCAGTGTTTCTGGGCCATTGTTGAGTCGTGTATTGTCTTTGCTCCAACCATGCTGCTCAAAAGAATCTTGGAATACGTCGATGACAGATCTTCAGGTTCTTTATCCCTTGCTTGGTTCTACGTTTTCGTTATGTTCTTCTCCAAGATCCTCTCGGTCGTTGCTTCAGGTCAAGCTTTGTTCTTTGGTAGAAGGGTCTGTATCAGATTGAAATCTGTTGTTGTTACTGAAATTTATGGAAAGGCCCTCAGAAGAAAAGTCTCTACCGCTTCCAAGGCTGAAGACCTCGCTGACGCTGGTGTTGCTGATGATGATGAAGAAGAAGACTCTGCTAAACCAAAGGCCAAAGACGATGACAAGTCCGACGAAAAGTCCGATGATAAGTCTTCTGCTAACTTGGGTGCCATCATCAACTTGATGGCCGTTGATGCTTTCAAGATCTCTGAAATCGGTGCTTATCTCCATTCCTTTGTTGGTGCTTTGGCCAAGGTTGTCATCTCTGTCTACTTGCTCTGGATTCTTCTTGGTTGGAGTGCTCTCATCGGTGCCCTTTCCATCATTGCCATGTCTCCATTGAACTTCCACATCTCCAAACGTATGGGTGAGATCAGTAAGACCATGCTTGCCGTCACTGATAGACGTATTCAAAAGTTGAACGAAACTTTGCAATCCATCAGAATCATCAAGTTCTTTGCTTGGGAATCCAAGTTCGAAGAACAGATCCTCAAAATCAGAAACGAAGAATTACTTCATTTGAGAAACAGATGCTTGGCTTGGGCTTGTGCCGCTGGTGTCTTCTTCATTGCTCCTTCAATTGTCACTTTGGTTTCCTTTGGTTGTTATATCTTCATTGAAGGTAAACAGATCACTACTCCTATTGCCTTCACTGCTTTGTCTTTGTTCTCTCTTTTGAGATCTCCATTGGATCAACTCTCTGATATGTTGTCTTGGATTATCCAGTCTAAGGTCTCTCTGGACCGTGTTCAAGAATTCTTGGATGAAGAAGAGACTACAAAGTATGAACAGTTGACTAAGAATGCTAAACACAATGGTAAGATTGGTTTCAAAGATGCCAACTTCTCTTGGGATGCTTCTTCTTCTGCTGACTTCAAGTTGAGAAACCTCAACGTTGACTTCAAGCTTGGTAAGTTGAACGTGATCATCGGACCAACTGGTGCTGGTAAGACTTCTTTACTCATGGCTTTGCTCGGTGAGATGGAGGGTGTCAGTGGTGAGGTTTACTTACCAGGTTTCCACCCACATGAAGATTTGGATGTCAGTCCAGATGGTTTTACTGAATCCATTGCTTACTGTTCCCAGGCTGCTTGGTTGTTGAACGATTCGATCAGAAACAATATCGTCTTTGGTTCAAGATACGATAAGGATCGTTACAAGAAGGTTGTTGATGCATGTGGTCTCGCTCGTGACTTTGAGATCATGAAGGCTGGTGATCAGACTGAGATTGGTGAAAAGGGTATTGCCTTGTCTGGTGGTCAGAAGCAGCGTGTCTCTTTGGCTAGAGCTTTGTACTCTAACTCAAGACACGTTTTGTTGGATGACTGTTTGAGTGCTGTTGATTCTCATACCGCTTTGCATATCTACGATCAGTGTATCTCAGGTCCATTGATGGAGAACAGAACTGTTTTGCTTGTTTCTCACAACGTTGCATTGACTATCAAGACCGCTGCTTGGGTTGTCATCATGGACAATGGTAAGATCTCTCACCAAGGTACTCCAGATGAGCTCTATGACATTGGTGCTTTGGGCTCCGATGAGATGATTAAGACCTCTATCATGAACTCCAGAAACACCTCCTCTGTTAATTTGAAGGGTAAGTCCGGTGAGGCCGCTATTGAGGCCATCAAGGACAAGCTCGATGCCGTGCTCCATGATGACCGTTCACCAACTGAAGAAGAAGAGGAAGAGTTGGAGAACTTGAAAAAGGGTAAGTTGATCCAGGAAGAGACTAAGTCTGATGGTTCCGTTTCATTTGAAGTTTACAAGTGGTTCTACACCATGATGGGTGGTCTCCTTGCTGTTATCGGTCTCTTCATTCTCTTTGGTTTCGGTCAAGGTGCCGATATTGGTAAGTCCTGGTGGATCCGTGCTTGGGCCAAAGCTGTTGACGATTCTGCTCTCGGTTTCGTTACTACTATCGTTGCTAACTCTGCCTTTGGACAAATGACTGCCAAGCAAATGACTGTGTTGTCTTTGAAGTTCTACCAAACTAGAGCCCAGATTCAGACTTTGAAAACTGAGGATCCATCTCTTTACTATATTGTCGGTTATGCTATCTTTGGTATCGTCTACACTCTCGTCTCTTGTGCCAGAATTGTCTACATCTTCTTCCTTGGTATTCGTACATCGAAGAGAATCTTCAAGAAGGTGTTGCACACTGTTTTGAGATCCAAGCTCAGATTCTTTGATTCTACTCCAATTGGAAGAATCATGAATCGTTTCTCCAAGGATGTCGAGGCTCTTGACCAAGATTTGATTCCATGTGGTGATGGTTTCCTCGGCTGTGTTGTCGGTTGTGTTGTTACTTTGGCCTTGATCACTTCTATTACACCTGGCTTCATCTTCCTCGCTGCTATTGTCATGTTGATGTACTACATTATTGGTTCTTTCTACTTGGGCTCATCCAGAGAGTTGAAGAGAATTGACTCTTTGACCAAGTCTCCAATTCACCAGCATTTCTCTGAAACGTTGGTTGGTGTCTCCACTATCCGTGCTTATGGTATTGAACGCAGATTCTTGCAGGAGAACTTGAACAAGATTGATGAGAACAACAGACCTTTCTTCTATATGTGGGTCTGTAACAGATGGTTGTCTGTCAGAAACGATATCGTTGGTGCTTTCATCACCCTCGCTGCTGGTTCTTTTGTCTTGTGGTCGATTGACTCTATCGATGCTGGTTTGGCCGGTATCTCATTGTCCTACGCCATTGCCTTCAACGAAAGTGCCTTGTGGGTGGTCAGATTGTATGCTGCTGTTGAGATGAACATGAACTCTGTCGAAAGAATGAAGGAGTACATGGACATTGAAGAAGAACCAGCTGAATTCCTTCCAGGTCACGAACCTCCAGCCTCTTGGCCTCAGCATGGTAGATTGGAAGTTGAGAACTTGTCCTTACGTTATGCTCCAAACTTGCCAAAGGTTATCAAAAATGTCACATTTGACGTTGAGCCTGAGAACAAGATTGGTGTTGTTGGAAGAACAGGTGCTGGTAAGTCCACTATCATCACTGCATTGTTCAGATTCTTGGATCCAGAAACCGGTTCCATTAAGATTGACGGTGTTGACATCACAACCATTGGTTTGACTACGTTGAGACAGGCTCTTACCATCATTCCACAGGACCCAACTTTGTTCACTGGTACGATCAAGTCTAACTTGGATCCATTTGGTCAGTACACAGATGCTCAGATCTTTGAAGCTTTGAAGAGAGTCAACTTGATTTCTTCTGATGACATATTGAGTGAGGCTCAGGGTGTTGTCGCTAAGACCGATGATGATGATAATGCTAACAAGTTCTTGAACTTGGATAACGAGGTCAGTGAAGGTGGTGGTAACTTGTCCCAAGGTCAACGTCAACTCATGTGTCTTGCCAGATCTCTTTTGAAGGCGCCAAAGATCATGTTGCTCGATGAGGCCACTGCTTCCATCGACTATGAGTCAGATGCTAAGATCCAACAGACCATCAGACAAGAGTTCTCCCATGCTACTATCTTGACCATTGCTCACAGACTCAGATCTATTATTGATTACGACAAGATCTTGGTCATGGATGCTGGTGAGGTTGTTGAGTACGATCACCCATACAAGTTGATCAGTGACGTTAAGAGTAAGTTCCATGGTATGTGTGCTGACAGTGGTGAGCTTGAGGTTCTTGTTCAGTTGTCCAAGGAGGCTTTCTTGAAGGCTGTCAATGCCAAGAGAGTTTCCACATGAGGAAGTCCGGCGGAAGGTGGTCCTAATTTGGTAGATTAGGAGGTTTTTCACATTCATTGAGGATCAGTGATCCTATACTTTCATCATCTTTTAAAAAAAATGTTTATTTATACACGTTATTTGATATTAATTAAAAGGAAGTCTATTGTTCTAATATAACGAAGTGGATTAAGAAAAACAAAGTAACAACAGGACGCCGGGTTCAACTGATATAGCCATCAGCTTATCACATCACAAAGTAACCACCTCTGCGAAGGTATGGAGCAGGCTTGACAGACTCACTCTCAACCAACTCTCTTGCTGGGAAAGCAGTCAAGTCAGTGGCATAAGTGGCCACACTGTGAGCAATGAGTTGAGTGTTAACCAAGAATGCATCGAAGGCCAAATTGCTGACATCGTCACAGAGCTGGTGGTAGCACCAATCACATGGTTTGTCGTTGGCTGGGTTGATGTCATCGTCACCAGTCAAGATACCACCACCTGGAATACCGTTCTCAATGAAGCCAACGTAGTCGGAACGGCCATCAAATGGTGTCAGCTCGTATGGGAGGCCCTTGGACTCATAGTAGTCAATGTACAAGTCTCTCAACTCGGAAGAACCAGCTGGGTCAACTTCATTGGAACCGTTGTAAACAAAGTACTGATAGTTTGGAGAGGCCATCATGTCATAATCCATGAACAATCTGATCTTCTCGTTCTCCTCAGCGGTCAAGTTGTAAGCGTAGAAGTTGGAACCGAGAAGACCTTCTTCTTCACCAGCCCACCATGCGAAACGAACGGCATTGGTGACTTTGAAGTTAGTCAATGCCTTTGCGACGGTCAAGAGAGAGATTGTACCAGAGCCATCATCGTTGATTCCTGGACCGGCAGCCACAGAGTCAGAGTGTGCACCGAGAGCAATGACGTTGTCCTTGTCACCATGGATGGTCTCGGCAATGATGTTTCTGGTCTTGATCTTAGCAACGTAGGCAGCGATGAACATGTTGATTCTGACTGGGAGCCCACTAGCCTGCTTGGCCAGGATGTAGAGAGCTGTGCTTCTTGGAATGGCCAATGCACCAACGGTTGTGTTAGTAGGGGCACCAAGTGTAGCATTCTCAATGACATCTGGGGATTCTGGGTCGTAGAAGAGAACAGCCTTGACACCGATCTTACCAGCCAATGACGACTTGTCTCCGAATGAACAAGTACCCCTCTTGACAAGGGCAACAACACCAGGAGTGAGCAAAGCAGTGGAGTTGGCCACGGCAGCGTAGTCTGCATCTTCACAACCGAAGTTTGGAACAACAAAGACAGTAGAACCCCAAGCACCGACAGAAGGAGACAATGCGAGAGGTTTAGCAGAGTCAATCTTCATGAAGTCGATCGAGAGAGAGTAGTTGAGCACCTTGCCCTCGGTCATCTCGAACTCCTGTGAGTAGTATGTGTAGTAGTCAGACATGTTAGCGAGCTGGTCGGTGATCCAGTTGAGTGTTCTCCAGTGGCCTGGGGACCCCACGACTCTCGTTGGGTGGTCGTAGAGGACAGTGGATGCATTGGCGATGTCGTAGAGCTTGTAAGCACTGGCGTTCAACTCCTCAACGGTGATGAGTTCTTGGAGAGCCTCGGAGTCCACCTCAGGAAGAGTGTCATAAGTTCCAGGCAGAGCAGCAGGACCGTTCAAGGCAGACAGGGCTGACTGATAGACGTTCTCGATGTCCTGGAGAACAATCTGGGGCAGCACAAAAGCAGACGCGAGCGGAAGGGCGAAGGCAGCGAGCTTCATGGTGCTGTAGACGAGTGGTAGCGTACAGACGGCTGCAATGTCACTCGGGCAACAGAGGGTCCAGGCCAGTGCTTTATATCCCACCCAAAAGTTGGCTGCCTCCGTGATAATTTTGAGAGAGATCTCGGGCTTGTGCGGGTATCTCCGCGGGCCGCCGGACTGGGTGTCCGGGTTTTTCCCGAGGCTTATCTCTTCTAGTTCGCCGGTCACGTGCCGTTGTGCAATCGTTTCTTTTTCTCCTACACAGACACAATAGATGTTTGTTTTTGTTTCCAGCTGGCTCTGTTTGGGTTCATTTGGGGGTCAAGAGATCAGGGCAGAGATGACCACTACCACTCCAGAGACACAGCCACTGCTGCCGAGCCATGCCCCGGCCCCACACCTGGGAACGCTCGCCGTGATGTCTCTTATCGTCAACAAGATGATCGGAACAGGCATCTTCAGTACGCCGTCCTTGATCTTCTCCTTGTCTGGATCGATCGGTGCTTCGCTGATTCTTTGGCTCATTGGTGGAGTTGTGTGCTTCTGCGGGCTGAGCATATACATCGAGTTTGGGCTTGAGATGCCTATAAGTGGAGGAGAGAAGAACTACCTTCAACGAGTGTGGAGAACGCCCAAAGGCCTCATTGAGTGCGTTTACGCATTCCAGATCGTGTTGTTAGGCTTCAGTTCTGGAAACTCATATGCATTTGGAAGATACGTCTTGTTCGCTCTTGGGTATGATGAGAACGATTGGGCTGCACGATTTGTCGGTGTTGGTGTTATCACGTTCACAGTGTATCTTCACATTTACCATCCATACCACGGTACGAGATTCTTCACTGTCCTTGGAGTTATCAAGGTTTTGATCCTTTTACTCATCATTGTCCTTGGTTTCCTTGTTGGTGTTGGTGCCATCCATATTCAAGATGAAAGTACACAAAATTTTAAAAACATTTGGGAGAACTATGAAGGATACCAAGGAAACAGTTATAACGTTGCCGTTGCCCTTCTTCAGATCATATACTCTTTCAAAGGCTGGGAGAATGCCAACTACGTGTTGAGTGAGGTTAAGGACCCACATCATACCCTTCAAATCGCTGCTCCCATGAGTGTCCTCCTCACCACAGTGTTCTACTTCTTCGTCATCATCTCTTACTACGTTGTCATTCCACATTCTGAACTCAAGGAATCTGGTGTTCTCATTGCCGGAATTTTCTTCCGCAAGATCTTTGGTGATACTTTCAGTTCCCGAGTTTTACCATTATTAATCTCCATTTCTAATTTCGGTAACGTCCTTGCTGTTTCATTCTCACATTCGAGAATCAATCAAGAGATTGCTCGTGAAGGTTTGATCCCTTGTTCTTCAATTTTCTCCAAACTTCGGAACTCCATCTTATTACATTGGGTCGTCACCGTCATTGTCCTATTGGTTCCAAATGGTGACGTTTATCAGTTCTTGGTGAACTTATACGCATACCCTGGAACGTGGATCAACGTCCTTGTCTCGCTTGGATTGATGTATCTTCATACGCATAAAGAAGAGGAGAAATGGGGGTTGAAACCATCAAATCAGAGATGGGATGCCCATTGGTCCGCGTGTGTGGTGTTCTTGGTGAGTAATTTGTTCTTGGCTTTGTTCCCATTCGTCAAGCCTCCAAGTGGTGTTGATACGGGTAACTTGCCATATTTCGTTTTCCCATTGACTGGGTGTTCAGTGTTGGGAGCTGGTGTTGTCTATTGGTATTTTAGAAGAAAAGGGTTTTGCTGATTGAGCGGGATCTACGTGTTTCTTTGGGTTCAGTTCATACAATTGGTGTTAATAAATAGAGTCATAAATAGAGAGACATTCAAGTCCTAGTCCTAGAGGCTAAGTCAAGCGTTGCATCGGTAGCAGGGTCACGTTTAAGCATGAAAACAGCAAGTGCGATCAATGGAAGGTCATCAGCTTGTAAGATGGCATCGGAGCCGAGTTGTTGGGGGTTTGAATATGGATAAGAGTCATGGGATCGTGAAAGTGGGAGGGGATAGGGGGCCACCGATCTCGGAGTCGGAGCTGTGGGGATGAGGTCACACACACCCGAACACCCCCTAGCCCACAGAGAGAGCTCAGTTCAAGAGCGAGTCAACCGAGAGTCGCTTTGGTGCAATGGTCAGCGGCGTGCAAGAGGACATGGCATCAACTCGCTGGGAGAAGTGGTAGGCCTTCAGCGGCGGTAGCGGCGTGGCTGTGGTGGTGGTGGTAGCCAGGCTGTAGCTGGTCTCGGACTTCGGGGAGGGTGGGGCAGGGAAGGAGAAAGACGAGAACGAGCCTGTTCTGTATCGTTGTTGTGGTTCTTCGACGACTGGAGGGAAGAGCTCCAGTGTGCTCTTCGGTGTCTTTGGCGATCTGTCGAGCGACTCTTCGCTGGCGGTGGAGCTCGCTTTTGACGACGGCTGGTAGCCATTGGTGTAGAAGGAGGACATCATCATCACAGGCCCAGTCGACGGCGCTGGTGCGGGAGCTGGCAGAGACGCTGATGGGGCTGTGAACACCGCTGAGTCGAACACAAGTGCACCTTGCTCGGTGTTGGAGCGGCCATAGTTGACGAAGACGGCTCCCTTGACCGGCCATTCGCATGTGATGCCCTTCGACTCGCAGAACTTGCACGACGGTTTGGCCTCGTCGCACTTCTTGTGGCGCCGTCTGCAGCAGAGACAGCCTGTCCTTGTTCTCTTCACTTTGGACATCGTGTGCTACACATTGCCGGCACTTCGCCCACGCCACGACAAGAGGCAGACGGCCTCTGTTTTATAGCACTTCCGCGGGACCGGTGCGGTGCTGACCCACAAGTCTACCTCCCTCCGCTTTGGGAATCAGTAACCGGGCACACTTTCCGGGGTCAGCGGGCGCTTTTTGTGTCAGCGGGGGCCGCGGGATGGATCTGCGTATAGCCTCTGTTGCGCGGGGTTGGCGACTGGGCACGGAGCCGGTGGTCCAGTGACTCGGCCAGAGCTCTCACTCTTCGGTGAATCATTGTGCCAGACGCCAGGCTGACAGATAAGCGGGCACTTCCCGGGCATGTAGAGACGTTGGAGTGTACATATGTCCTTCTCAGCCCTATGTGTCTCTACGTCTGCCAGCCTCCCACTCAGAACTCCCACGAGCACCAAACCCCGTGCCCCACACGGCAGCTTAATACCGAGCAGAGTATCCAGTCTTCCATGTTCCATCCCCCCTGTTCTACGTGTATCGGGGCAGCGGCGCTGGACTCCGTGGTTAGTATGTGCCGCAACCTTGTGGCCTCCCACTGTCTAAAAAAGAGGAGCTCGTACAAGTGTATGTGTCATTGACCGGGTGGATCCGGGTGTAGGTCTGTGTTGCTCTTGTGACTTGATGCAGTAAGCTAACAGTTGTGTATCTACCTTCACGGACTCTTCCGAAGGCCCAGAGACACAACGGGCGATGGGAATTATGTAGAGAAAGGCAGTCGGTGGTCATTCATAATCTGAGCGCATACGCCAGAGACCAGAGGTGATACTACAATACGGAGCGCTGTTCTGGAGTAATAATGGAACTACATCTCACCACTGAGGGAACTATTCAATGGCACATGACAGTCATCGACCGGTAGGCCTCGCGTTTGTTCTCCGTTAGGGTAAAAGCCGCGCGTTCCTTACGGATTTCCGTGCCTCGTGCGTCTGGAGTTGATGGGTGTTATTTAAATGGTAATTGGATGGAATTTTGTTAGGTGACAATAGGATTTTATTACATGAATCGAGAGCTTCTTCTCTGTAGTTTGTCTTTGTATGCTTTTTGGAGTGATTAGAGAAATTTTTCCAAAATCAATGTCACCGACTTCAAGTGAACAGTTCAAAATGGAGAACAGAGTCACTCTTTCTGTTAAACTCAAATTTTCTGCACCCAGAAAACATTTGAATATGGCGTTAAACTCATATCTATCTGTTTGAATAACGTAAAATAGAACTTTTGAGCCATATTTCACACCTGTATCTCTCTCTGATCCAGAGATATCGGATTTAATACCCATATATTGGTGTTCGGGTTAAGCAGAGGATGTCCGGGTTTGTAATTAGTGGTATCCGGGTGTGTCTGGTGAAGCAGCCCCAAGCTACAAGTCTTATACGGTTCGTTCAACTATACTACATCAAAGTTTGAGAACACACGAGATATGCGTTACGTGTATCGACTATAGTATGTACAAAAAATGTGAATTAAAAACAGATTATAGGCCGGAGTGAGCTAAACAGAAAGGAATTAAAAGGTATGTTCACTTTTCAGCAACAGAAGATTCGACTGCTTCACCCTTCTCCTCAGCTTCCCATCTAGCCTTGTTCTCCTTGTAATGCAATGGCTCATCACAGAATCTCATAATCTTCTCCACAAAATTCTTTGGAGGACGAGAGTACGTGGTAACTTTGGTCTCAATTGCGTTCTGAGTATCACCCAAGTAGAAGTTCTTTTGGAAGAACGAGGCAACGAATGGGATACATGTCAAACCAAGGGAAGAAGCAAACAAGTAGTAACAAACGTCAAAGTATGCCAACTTGGCAGCTTTTCTCTCCTCAGACTCGTATGGCAAGTCATAAATGAGCATAACGGAACCATAAAGATCAGCAATGACAGTGTCATTAACACTTGCAGGCATACGAGCTCTCAAAGCAGCTGGAAGCTTTGTTTGCCAAATGGCACCGGCAATAGCAGAACCAATAGCAGAACCGATAGTGGACCATAAGTTCAACAAAGAAATGGCCAATGCAGTGTCCTGGTGAGGAACGGATGCCTGAGAGGAAACTTGGGAACCAACAACGGAGAAAGAACCACCGATACCAATCATGATCTGTGGCCAGACAACAGAGAGAGTATTGGCATTGTCATAACGAGCCCAGAAGGTGATACCCATGGCAACAACTTGGACACCAAGACCGAAACATTGCAAGTACTTTGCCCTATGTGTGTATCTTTGGACCAAACCGGCAAGGACACAGAAGGAACAAGAAGCCATAGTAAATGTGTTGTTGAAGTAAGTCCAGTTAGTGTAAGACCAGTCAAAGATGACCAAGGCGACAGAAGACAAGTATGCAAGACGAATCATACCACCAAGTTGATAGAAGAAGTCAATACAAGCAGCAGTCATGAAAGTTCTATTGGCCAAGATTCTCTTTGGCATGGATGGGACAGAAGCAAACTTGAACTCATAAATGACATAGGCGATCAAGAGAACACCACCACATACGAACATAGCAATCAAAGATGGATTCTTCCAGTGATCAGAAGCAGACGTGTACAATGACAGTGGGAGCAAAAGAAGAGACCAACCAAAGGCCAAGAGTAAAAGACCAAACAAATCAACCTCAACGGCCTGCTTACCCAAGTAGGTCATCCATTGTCTGGTGTTTCTAACAGTTGGAACACGAATGTTACCCAAAGCAGCCTGTGTCACTTTAGCCTGGTGTTCCAAATACACCAAGAGTAAAACAGCAGGGGTCATCGTCACAGGAACGATGATACAGAACATACCATAACCCCATCTCCAATTGTGGTTCAAGACGGCATCAACGATAAGACCAGTGAACCATGTGTTGATCAAGTATGGAGTGGACATCAAACCGATCAAAAGACCTCTATATTTCAATGGGGTAACATCAGCAGCGAGCAAAGTCATCAAGAGAGAGATACCGGAGGAACCGATGGTCATAAGAACGTTTCCAACAGTGAAGGTGACAACGTTTTGGCATGCGGCACAGATGATACAACCAATGGTGTAGATGACAATGGCAAGGCCGAATGTTTGTGGTCTGGAAGAGATATCAGCAATTTTGGCGATGATGACTGGGGAAACAGAGGAGATGATGGATGTGGCAACATCCACGGTGGCCAACATTGAGTGCTCACCGAAGACCGAAGTGGCTTCTGGAGAGTAGTTGGAAGTGGTCACACCCTCAAACCCGTATACCCAGGCGATGACAAGGAGACCAACCCAGAAGAGGATTCTCATTCTGGTTCCTTTCTTGCCCGGGGTGTCCATCGTGGTCTTGACCATCTCCATTCTGGCGACACCACGGGACTGGTAAAGCTTGACCTTCTCCTCGGAGGAGTCGTCCGAGACGGCGTCCTTGTGGTCATCAGAGTATCCCTGCTCAATGTCAATGTCCTTGATGTCGTCAGAGGCGTCTAGCGTTGGCCCATGGGCATCCACTGTGCTCATGATGTGTGTTTGTGTCTTGAGGAATAGTTGACAAGGCCTTAGACCGAGAGATGGAGGGGGATGTACAGCGGCGTGGTGGTGCACTTAAGTACTTGTGGGAGGAGGCAGACGGCACATCTTTTCCGACAGACAGCTCGTGCGTTTTACAAGTCCTCTGTGCTCGTTGTACGGATAAAGAAAGGTTTTTTTTGGTGTGTATGTAACACTCCCGCAGAACGGGTCTCAGGAATCACACCCAGACCCGATTCGTAAATGGGCGGGACTAAGGGTGAGATGTGCGGAAAGGGCCAGATTTCTTGTGGTTGGAGGGAGCAATTGGGAATCTAAAAGCTCAGGCATATGGACACGAACATAAGCATACAGATTACCAACTTTTGTGCTTTTTGGTTCAGTACAAAGTGCTTCTAAGTCTGCTCCCACCCCTGGGCCTTGGCGTGTAATTAAGCTTAAACTAGCTGCAGGTTCCGGGACTCGAGGGACTAGGATGGAAAAGATAAAATTGATCAAAATTACTGCGGCAGTTGGTGATGGGCTCCTCTGATGACAGGAAAGGGCTCAACTGGGTGATTCCACCGTCAGTGTATTGAGTAAGGAGGCCATAGTCTATGCAACGAACCGCTCAGGTAGCAAAAACATCCCAGAAAGAGCCCAGATCCTCCCCAGATCCCTCGATCTTTAACGTACGAAGCACGAGGCACCGGCAACGAACTGTCAAAAGGCACGCACAACTTGTAAGTCCTTAATCAGGGCTTGAATCTGAGCAAACGTTCCCGAGATCCTAATTTCTGGCGTCTTTTCCCAACGGCTTTGAGCGGCCAGACTTGAAAAGCCCTGAACTCCGATCAGCGTAAAATGCAGGGAGCGGCTACTGGATAATTGTTTCCTCTTTCAGCAGGGGCCGACAAGAGGAAGGAGGATTCACCTATCATGAAGAAGACACCTGGATGGAAACACTTAGCAGGGTGTACATACACATCTCTGAGTTCTAAAGCCTTGCTGCCTTAGCAGTCAGCCCTTCAATGACAGTGCTTACAAGGCCCTTCACAGTTCACTGTCAGTGTACCGGCAACTACAGAAGAAATTGGCCTACAATATTTAGGTAGCAGCGGGCAATTGAGCAGCGAACAACCCATCTGATCCGGTCAGATAACGGCCCTGATTGAAGATTCCCCATGAGCTAGGCAGCTAGGCTCTAGTCCCCGAGCCCCGTTATATCATGTGCATGATGATTTGCGGCTAATTCAACACCTCCTCCCTTTCAACGCTCTAATCCATTTAGCGACAGATCCAGCCAATGGGAAACACAACATTCCCAGCCCTTTTATGCGCAAACTACCAACCGCTTTCCCCACAAAGCAAAGCCCATCTGGTGTACGGTACATATGTTACGGCCCACGGTCTACGGTTTTTTTCTAGTCCTGCCTTCGGATTTCCGAGACCGCCAAAGACTCAAAGGCACCCAAATAGGAAGCGGCTACTACTTACTACATGTCAGGTTGTCAACTGCAAATGCGAGCCAATTTCCACTCTTGTGTGAAAAAGGGTGTTTTGTGCTCTGTTGGAGAGTCTCTGTGTGCCGTGTGATATTTTCCATGTGGCATGTGGAGTGTGCTGAAGATCGAAGGGAGACGGGCCTGGTCAGAGGTCTGGCCATTGGCAACGGTTACGCAAGGACACTCTTTGTTTCGGAAAACGTAAGCCTCATCGACGCAGCTTAGCAGCTTATTGTGACAGGAGCTTGTGATGAGCTTCGATCGATTGGGTTGCCATTTAGACAAATTAGAGTCAAAGACTGGATCATACGAGATGTGCATAGTGGTCCACGGTGCTCACTACTGGACCCTTCGGCTGTACGAACTTGAATCAGCGCGGGGCGATGACCTTTGATAGTGGGACAGGGGACAAGGTTCTTGGGCGAAGTCTTCTTCTGTATAAACTTCAGAGCCTACAGTCACTAGAAATCGCCTCAGTATTGAAGGCGGGAAGAAGGAGCCATTCGCCTCCATCTTGAGAGCTTCACTTGTCTACGGCTAAGATCTGTAGGGAAATCAAAACATTCATATCTCGTTAAACCGCACCATCTCAAATGGTATGGTGGTTATCACTTTATTAACACATTGTTCTCCTGGCTCATATAACGACATCGTCGCCGTCCATTAGCGAGCCAACGTATGCAGACCATGTGCTCAACACAACATCACAACAAACAGCACCAACAAGACACCTGCAACACCCATGGCGGCCTTGTCCAATTGGACATGGTCTGGTTGGTCAAACTCTGTGTTTGAGAACACGGGAATGGGATGAGCCGTTGATCCATCAGACCGTGTAGTGAAGAAGTCCAACCATTCAAAAACTCTGAACTGAGCTATGGACTTCGTCCATAGCTCTGTGTCTATGACGAGTCTTATCGTGAACAGAAGGAGGAGAAACTGTATCGTGGCCTTGTGTTCAGTGCAGAACTGTCTCAGCTCCGTGGTGTAATGTGTTGCTGTGAAGCGTGTTTTGGTGCTCATTGGATTAGTATATGGCAGATCTTCGGAACCCTTAGCCTGTGGTCGCATGAATGTGAAGTGTGTAGATGTCTCAGCAAATGTAGGGGAAAAGGAAGAAGACGAAGAGCACGCACACAGACACCACCAATGGGAAAACTCTCTTATCGTCTTGATAACGTGGACTGGATGTCTGAATCACTGGGCTTTTGTGGGGAAGAAAGACTGCTGCTTCGAACTTTTCAGCGAAGGCTGTTTACTTTTTAGTCTCGACTCTCGGCAGGGCACCCTAGCGCGTCTGCACATTTTAGCTGATGATCAACCTGGAAAGGGCGGCATTATTGGTATTCAGAGTGGCAGGAAGGTCTGGATTTTTGGACCAGCTACACTCATAGGTCTTTCCATTATCTTTACCAAAAACCAAAAGAAAACCTCCCATAACAACTGAACCACACACACATTTATACCACCACTGGCTGTCCCGGGTCCCGGTCCGGTCCGCTGATCGGCCACCATCTGGTGTCCGGGTGTAGATTTTCGCGAAAAGCTCCGCGAATTCTTGGCCGCCAAAACCAACCAACGAGAAGCGCGGGTTAACAGCACCACTCTGGCATTTGAGAGTCAGATAACGCAATAACAAGGATGTCTGGAGGTCCAGTTCCAGTCTGGAAAGTGAGTTATCATCAGAAATAGTGGTATTCGACTTTCAAATGGTGCATTTTACCCCATTAATCACTGAGATACCACTGACAGCTCCACCATGATCACCAACTAACATGACCCCACACCAGAAATACACCACAGGTTCCAAGGGAATCTGGGAGAAGATCCGTCAAACGATGACGTTTGTGCCTAACCGTTCTTCAGGTAACCCATACGTGCCATTGTTCCGTGTCCCAGCTCCTGGCTCCCAGCCACCTGCTAAGACCTACGAGGAACCATTCACTTTACCAGCTGGTGACATTGCTGAGAACACTTATTTCAAGAGAGATCACAGAAGAAATTACCCACGTATCTCTGCTTTTGACCAGACCAAGATCGCTGGTCTTCTTGAAGTTGGTTCTGCCAAAGAGCCCCGTGTCTTGGTTGGTAAGGCTGGTGAACAACAGCTCAGCGTCTTCAACCAACCAGGTGCTGCTGTTTACTTGAGCACTCAACTCAAGAGCATCCCAGATTCTGTCATCAACGGTCAGATCTTGGGAAAGAACGGTGAGCCTGTGTTGGCGCCTTCTTTGAACAAGGGTAAGCAATGGCACATCGTCTACAATAATGGTATATATGGAAGAGAGTATCCATGCAGATTGTTTGACTTGGCTTCTGCTGATGCTCCAGTTGAGCAAGCTCCACCTGCCCAGCTCTGAGAGTTTTGAACCATTCATCCCTTATTTATTATTTATTCTTATTTATTCAAGACAGGTATCTGTCACCTCTATGACACAATTCATACTACACGGAATATAAAATTGTCGTAGAGATCTGTAATATTATAGGAAACCGTATGTGTAGAAATTTATGTGTGTGTGTTTGTCAAATGCAATACTGTTACAAAACCAACCTTAATGAGTAGAACGAGGAAACAAAGCTGAAAAATAGCCCAAAAGTAATAACGCCTAACGTGTTCAAAAGACAAAAGGGGGATCCCCTTAATACAAGTTCCTTCTGCTTTGACCCAAAGCATAACCAGCACTGAAACTCAAGCTTGCAATGATACTGATAAGCACAATACCCTGGGTCAAATCCGTTTGGTTTCTTGAGCCATCGCTTCTCTTCATCTTTCTCTTCTTGTTTCTTGCGACGGATAACTGTGTGCTTGACACCACTGAAGAGGCATTGGAGATGTCCATAAACACAACTTGACTGCCATCTGTGGTCACTGCTGGGACGTTCAAAGACCCATCTTGACGATCATGTTCGGCTTCGTCATCATCAGAATCATATGCAGAGCGACGAGCACCAAGGATCGTTGTAAGGGAAGTGTTCAAGTCGAAATGGTTCTTGTCAGGATTTGACACGTTGAATCGTGCTCTTTTGATCGTGGAGATATCCTCTTCATCAGAGTCTTCAACGGCGTCACTGAGCTCATCCTCTTCAATGATATCAAAGTGTCTGCTGAGTGACATACTAGACTTCTTGTTCTTTTCATGGTCCAAGTCGATCCACGACTCTGTTTGATAGGGTGTTAGTAACTGTTACCAAGTCTGAGGAGGTGGCAAAACCAAGGTGGAAACATACCTTCAACACCACGAGGAGCGGCACTTTGGGCTCGGACGTCATCAGAAAGCAGCTGGGACGAGTACTCCATCTGTGTTGAGTCGTTCAAGAGCCATTCATCACGCGCAAACACGCTATCGTGGCTGGATTTCTTCATTGCTTTGGGCGCTTGGACGCTTTGTGTCGTGTCTTTTTGGCCTGGTGGGTGTGTTTCGGTAAAATGGGTACGGCGTGTACGATGAGCGTTGTTGTGAGACGAGCCGCCCGTTGGAAGACGCTGTTAGGTGCTGTGTTGACCGTTGTTCTTTATCGATGAGGTGCTAAACAATATTTTTGACACCTTTCGCACAATCGGGGGGTTTTGTATGGGGGACCGAGGTTGTGGGTGGGACTAGTCCACCCTGAGCGTGCGGGGAAAATTGACGGGTGAAGTTGGGGTCATGTGGGACTCAGGGGACTCAGGGGACTGGGAAATGAGAATCGAGTCTCGGCATCGGAGACTTGAGAGTTGGTACGTAGTGTTGAGCTTCATTTGAGGTCAACGAGGAACCGGTAAAGCGGCCTGTAGAGCACAAAAGAGATTGACACAACGGTTGATATGAGTGTAACCACGGGTACGAGATCCACAGGCACAAACCCCATAGTGGTGGAGCTGACGACTGGAGAAAGAATATGTTAGTATTATAGCTTTTTTTTCTTCCCTTCTCCTTATGGACAGGGGACAGAGGAACACTTACGTATGGTGGCAGACACTTCATGAGCTGAATCCATGAATTCCTGATCTTTGGTGTAACAGTTGTATTTGGTCTCCAACTTCAGCCATAGCTCAGTTCCTTCTTCCGACTTGATCTCAACAGGATCAAAGTGGACAACTTGAATCGGGTCGAGCGAGCTCCATGAGAACCTCGCGTTGTAGAAGTGCGAGGGCTCCAATTCCTCCATTGAGATCCAATAGTGCGAGTGCTCACCGGATGATGGAGCCGGCACCGTGAACGAGAGCGTGGTGGGCGAGTCGACGTGGACAATGTGAGTGATGTTGTGAGCTCTGTTGTGGCTGGGGACGTTGGCTGGAGCCGTAAAGAAGAAGGCCTCGGTGTTGGCCGCTGCCAGCCTTAAGCAGACCAGCAGAGTGAGAACACAGCGGAGAACCAAAAACATTGCCGATGGAGCAGTCAACTCAACGGTCTCCCAGCCAAATGAGAGATTTGTTTATGTGTAGGCAGCCTCTCCGTGGCCCCATACCATTCGCGACACCGCCAACGTCACGGAAGGATCACGGGAATAATGGAAGCAAGACTCCTCCTTCACCAAACAAACCCCACAGGGACGAGATTCACTCAAACACGGCTCATTTGGCCAAACAACAACACAAGCAACTGCTAGATATGAACGAGGCAATGTCAGAGACGCGTTGGGACCCGGAAGACGACCCGGTGGAAGCTATCAGGCGCGCGTACTTCAACGATGAGGAAGACCACACGACAAACGTCCAAATGATCCGAGCCGCTGGCATGGGCGTCACGGACTCTGTGCGACTCACGACACTCAAGTCTGTTCTTGACATCATTGCCTTTGGACTTCTGCCCATCGTTCTCATCAGGCTGTTCAAGAACTTGCTATCGGCCGCTGCATTCTCCTCTGACATCTTTGACGAGATCCAGCTGTACGTGGTCGAGTCCAAGATCGTCAGGAACTCACTGCTACAGAAGTTCAGTGACTTGGTGTTCGAAGAGGCATCATGGTATGTGGACACGTTGAACTACTCCACACTGCTCAAGGGCATCACAGTCATACTGTATTTGCTCTACTCTGTGTCGATGTCCGGATACATTGTGTTCACTTGCATC
Organism: Petasospora maritima; assembly: GCA_030557345.1. NCBI lineage: Eukaryota > Fungi > Ascomycota > Saccharomycetes > Phaffomycetales > Wickerhamomycetaceae > Petasospora > Petasospora maritima. Next base: position 188,876 of record JAKTOZ010000014.1, read on the forward strand.
TTCTACTTCATGTGTCTGACACTCACGACGATGAGAAGATGGGGAGAACTACATCAGTTCCTGCTGGCAGTGTTCAAGAGCCGCAATGGTGTCATGTAAATGGGTTTGTTTATGAGGGTTTATGGTATATACGGTCCTGCCTTACGGTTTAATGGAATACTTTGGTTTACTATGAGCTTGTAGTGGTACATGAGCTTTCACCTGTAAACAACAAGCCACCACAACGAACACTGAAGACGCGATAAACAGCCACTCTATTGTATGGTGACTCGTGAGTCGTGAGTGTGCCACAGACACAGATCACCGTTATCGCGCCCCACAAAGCAGAGAGAGCTGTGTGCACGTGACTGTGGCTCACTACCAGGCACGAGGCACGCACCCGCAAGCTTGCACGCTCACCAGCCTCCACACTAGATGTGGCTAGTGCTTGAAACAAGGAACACGGCGTGGCTACTGGCTGCAGAGTCACACACTAGCCACCTCGGCCCCCAAGTCGGGTGCGATGGCGATGTGCGATAGGCGGAGGCGCCACAGTCTGGAATGCGAGAAGGGTGTGTGCTTATATGGGTGGTCAACAACAGAACTATGGAGAGTTACTAGAGTTTAATGGTGTCCTTTACCTCGTAAACCGAACAGAAACAATCTCCAAAAACCGGTCAAAAGCGTACAAGCACGCATAGTTGCCATTTTGACAGTAGGGCCACAGTTTGCGTACAAAGGCGGAAGGGCGGAGTGGCTGTGGCTGTCCCTTTATACTGTTGCAGTCTCCACAGTTTTCGAGCAGTGGCAGGTACATTATCAAACAGAGCCACATATCTTGCGATCCCACCGGAATCACAAAGGTGAGTCGGCCCCGTCCGTTTGCATGTTTCGGTATATAAGTGTAGGGTGCCTCCCTTTTTGGTCGTGGAAGCGTATTCTCCTTGTTTGTACCAAGATAAGCCAAGCTACTAGAACTAAGGCAAACACCGGCACACAGACACATATACACAGTACAAGAACATTGTCTACCACGATAAAGCAACAAACAGTCCACACCCACACACACACTAAACAGACCGCTGGCGGAAACCCCAAAGAACAAACCACAACAATGACAGAAGACAACAACTCCATCCAAAAGCGCAAGAAGGGCTTCAAGCACTCCAAGAAGTTTGCCCGTTCCCAGAAAGGTTGTTTACAATGTCGTCAAAAGAAGAAGAAATGTGATATGACCAGACCAGGGTGCCAGAGCTGTTCCAAGAGAGGCATTGTGTGTGAGTTCCCAGAGAATATCAAGATCTTCCAGATTGAAAGCTTCCAGACTTATGAGCCAACGAAAGAGGATGGTACTAAGGACTTGACGCGGACACCAAAGATGAAGATGCATGAGATCAAGTTTGAGAAAGATGCAAGTGTCTTTGAGTTGAAGAAAGAACAGTTCATTTCAGAGAAGAACACACCCAATGAGACCCAACAGCGCCTGTCCACTCCACCAATAATCCATGCCACACAGAAATCCACAGTGCAATCCCACAGACAACCATCACCATCTTCACCTCTTGCAGAGACTCCTTCACTCTCAACACAGCTTCCAATCAACCAACCACAAGAATACCATTCTCCAGCCCATCATCAAGAAGCTCAACCTCAACACGTTCAACACCTCTTATCCATCTTGAACACAAACACGAATAACACAGATAATGCCATCTCACTCGCCACCGAGGGCCACTCCATCAAGACTATCTTGGATGGATTTGCCATTGACCTGATCAAGAGAAGTATTGAAAGCTTGCAGTACGTCAACTTGGAGAAACAACAGAGACAATACGAACAGACGCGTCGTTATGAGTTGGAACAACAAGAGAAAGTCAAGGAATGGGCAATCAAAGAGGCGTTGAAGTTTGGTAATGACAAAGGAAGTCATGATGGTATCTTATCGGTGAACTCTGAGATTCACAGAGATACGAATGGTGTCAGTGATGCTGTACCAAGTGTGAATCTGGGCCATGATGCTTTGCTTGATTGGGAGAGTGAGATCTTTAAGGTTGGCTGGCAGGGATGACTTAGACGTCTGATTCTGTCTCTTAGAATCTGAAGGCAGGACCTTTCAAGCTCTACGATATGTAATGAATACGACAACTTATGTACAAGCTGCCCGTAGAACCTGCATATAATAATATTGCGGGGATGATCGCGTTGGTCCATTGGTTGCCCGATGGCTTTGACACGGATGATTAATGAAGGAGGACAAGGTGGAGAAAGGCAACAAGGGAGAACTTCAGCAGGCACATATTCTGGCTCTAGAATAGTACGGAGAGCAGAGAGATCCCTTTCTCTGTTCTCAGCGTTGTCTGATGTGGGGGAGATCTGACGCGATCCTGTGGGAGTCGACGCCTGGACGTGGGGGAGGGGTATACAGGCTACTACTCCCCACATAGATATACCCGTCAAGACCGCCACGAGAAACACCAAGTCACTAGTCTTACTGTCCAGGTAGTGGGCACCAGTACATATCTATAGACTAGTATCACAACCCATCGCCAAGAACAGTTCCAACGCCATGACTCCTCCTACAGCGCCAACCCAACACCGCCTGTCAAGGAGTCGAGTTCATGCAGTTTGCTCCGGAATTTATCCGTGCGGCACAACTGATTCTCCGGGAGACGCCTCCAACTTCTCCGGGGCGGCAGAACCGCCAATCAGGAGCCAGCAGAAGCCAGGCGTTACCCCGGAGTATTGACATCATGCACTCCAGAATCCAGATCTAAACACGTTTCAGCGAAAGTGCCAGCGAGGACTGGAAGACTGGAGGACAGCCCCAAGCCCTGAAAAATGGGGAAGACCCATTACGTGGTAGACGGGAGACTAGTGTACAAAGGGATAGCACTTGCTACTTATAAAGACGACCTCATATGTTTATACTCATCCCTGATCAGCGGATGGTCCTCGACTCTTCTTCTCCTCGCTACAAAACTCGCATACAATCTCACAAGTCAAACTTCACACCCCATGTAGCTTATGTACCCCGGCTGAATCAGGGACCCATCGCAAGATCAACGTCAGCAGGCTGCAAATCCCCACACAGACGCGCCACTTTCAGGTCTTTGGACGCGTCAGCCATGGTGCTTCAGATGGCTATATAAACCTATGTGATCGCCTGTTCAGATAAGGCCCTTTGGTAGACAGGATTCCTGTTTTTCTCTCATCATCATTTCAGAACAATGGGTCTAGAGAACAACAAGTACGTGAGAAAGTACCTCAAGATCGAGGAGAAGGCAGAGGGTTCGACCACTTTCGCCATCCTTATAGGTCTCTTTGCCGCTTTTGGTGGTATCCTCTTTGGCTATGACACAGGTACCATCTCTGGTATCCTTGCCATGAATTACGTTCTGGAGCACTTCCCAAAAGACAACCCAGGTGTTGATGGAGGCCCGGGTGTCTTCTCCTCAGCTGAACACTCTTTGATCGTCTCCCTCTTGTCTGTTGGTACTTTCTTCGGTGCACTCGGTGCTCCATTACTTTCAGACACCATCGGCCGTCGTTGGACTTTGATCATCGCCACACTCTTCGTCTTCAACTTAGGTATCATCCTCCAGACAATCTCCACAGGCATCCCACTTCTCGTTGCTGGTCGTGTGTTTGCCGGTCTCGGTGTTGGTCTTGTCTCTGCAGTCATCCCATTGTACCAAGCCGAGTGTGTCCCACGTTGGATCAGAGGTGCCATCACCTCCTTTTACCAAGTCGCCGTCTCTTTTGGTCTTCTTCTTGCTGCCATTATCAACAATGCGACTCATAACATGGACAACACAGGAAGTTACAGAATCCCAATTGCCGTTCAGTTCATCTGGTCATTGATCATCACTATTGGTATGTTCTACCTCCCAGAGACTCCACGTTTCTGGATTCTTAAAGGCAAGGATGAACGAGCTGCCAATTCGCTCTCCAGACTCAGAAGACTCCCAGCTGACCATCCATCGCTTGTTGATGAACTGGCAGAGATCAAGTCGAACTTTGAGTATGAGAAGTCCAATGGAGGCGGTGGTTGGTTGGACTGTTTCTCGAACAAGAACCATCAGTTGAAGAGAACTATGACAGGTATTTGGCTTCAGGCTTTCCAGCAGTTGACTGGTATCAACTTCATCTTTTACTTTGGTACTACATTCTTCCAAAACTCCGGTATCGCAGACTCTTTCCTTATCACCGTTGCCGTCAATGTCGTTAACGTTGGTATGACACTCCCCGCCACTGTTCTTTCTGAAACGTGGGGTCGTCGTGGTCTTTTGCTCCTTGGTGCTTTGGGAATGGGTATTTCTGAACTGTTAATCGCCATCATCGGCACAACCACTGATTCTACAAGTGCAAATAAGGCCACTGTCGCTTTCACGTGTATCTTCATTGCATTCTTTGGTCTGACTTGGGGTCCTATGGCTTGGGTTATGGTCGCTGAGATCATGCCTTTAAGTATTAGAGCTAAAGGTGTTGCTATGTCTTCTGCCTCTAATTGGTTGTGGAACTTCGCTATTGCTTATGCTACTCCATATTTGGTTGATGATACGGCGGGTTCTGCTAACTTGGGCTCAAAGGTGTTCTTCATCTGGGGTGGTTGTAACATCATGTGTTTCGTCTTTGCATACTTCTTCATCTTTGAGACCAAGGGTTTGACTTTGGAACAGGTTGATGAAATGTATGAGGTCACTCCAAAAGCCTGGATGTCTACGAAGTTTGTTCCAACTGACCATAAGTTCACTAGAGCCGTTTTTGGCGGTGATGAGGATGTTGAGTACGCTGATGGCGATGAAAGTTTCTCTGAGAAGAAGCCAGCTGGTGTCGTTGAACACATTGCTTGAAGTTCTTAACTGTATACCTTTTCTGCTTTTACAAGTTTTATACTGCAAATGATACACGACTGGTTCTGTGTTGAATTCTTACCAGATGTAGAAATATATGACGACTATTTATTTTTATGTATGCGTTCAGATCTGTGAGAGTTTTTTACCTTCGTGCTCTTTGTGTTCCTCATAATAAGTTTTTTGGAGGTATGCCCAAAGGAAATCAGAAATAGTGGAGGCAACACCTAAAGAGTATACCAATGTGATGGCATAGAAGAAGTTGGCGTTACCCGAACCCAAGTCAATCCATAAGTGATAGAAAATTGGAGCCAAGATTATGGAATGGACAAACAAGAGCAACGAGATCAATGGGTATCCCAAGTATTTGAAACAGGGCTCCAAGAGTAACAGCATTGTCAAGTACAATGGTAAGTCTGTCAATTCTGGGTACGGCTTACCAAAAGTTAACCAACCAACAGACAGGATAAAAGCGACAAGACCTTCTGTGTTGATGGTCATTGGTGCAATAAAACTCACTTGGAACAAGTTGAACACCATTGTGTAGAATGGGATGAAGAAGTCAAACATCTCTGTGAAGAAGTACCACCAAAGACCCAAGTTTGGAGCAATTTTGCTGAAAGTGATGACTGTTCCGTATGTAGCATTCAAAAACTTCCAGTCACCAGTGACTTGATAACTTGCGAATAAGAGACCAGATGATGTTATAAGGAAAGACAAGAGATAGACAGTCATGCTTCCTCCTCTTTCAGACACCACTTTGCACAACGGAAGGAGCAAATAAACAGGAGTGAAGCTCAAATATCCAGCAATGGAGATCATCACAGCACTCATGATGGCATTAGCGTTCAAGCCCTGGTATAACGCCGTGATCAAGATGGCATTGGTGAACACGACAGAGGACAGTCCGTTGTTAGCTAGTACACCAACAGGGTTCACAGCGAATGCCAGACCGACAATCCACGGTTGTACCCCCACTTTCAACTTCTTCGCCATGAGGATGAAGACATAGGTGATGTAGGCGTCCAAGAGCGGGTATAGCAGTGGGGCAGCGGCACTCAACACGTCCATCAGCACGACCAGGAGCGGCGGATGGTGCACGACACCGCCGTCGTATAAGTTCATCCCGTTGCGGTGCAGAAATACGGCCTCCTGAAGCGCCGGCCACGAGGATACCAGTGTGGAGAGCTCGACCGATGTCTGCAGCGTTGTTGTGAGGGAGGGCAGGAAGGCGAAGAGCGCGGCTCGCAGGCCAAACGCGGAGGTCACCACGGCGGATTCCCTTGTGTCCATTTGCGGTTGTTGTGTGAGAGGAGAGTGTTTGGCGGAGGGGCAAGCGGCGGTTCTGGTGGTGTTGTGGTGTAGTTGACGTGTTTTGTTGTGGTGTTGTGGTGAAGTTTCGCGCTCTCGTTTATTTTTCATTTCTAATGCTTTTTTTCATTTTTATTCTATGCTGAACTGTATGTAACAAGACCATATAACTTACCAGAAGGGCTCTCTATAACACAGACGGAGCTGAGCAGCTGTGCCATTACTCCAATCTGCATTGTGTTTTCCGCTTACCCTCCCTCCCTCTCTGCCTTCACTGCCACTGTTGCCTGTCTGGGAGCTGTTGATCCAGAGATCGGCCAGGAGTCCTGGTGTTAGAAATTGTGCAATCAAGGACCTGGGATGGACAATTAGTAATTCCCTGAGTGAGGCCAAGGATTCTTCTGCTCTAGAGACTCCCTTTGCAAGTCGGGTCGGTGATTACATATCTCTCGACCGTGATTTATGCCTATAACTAGCTGTATATGTGGGTTTTATCGGGGGTCCCTTCAACAGTTTCTGGTTTCCGCAAAATCCGAGCCTCCGAACCTCCGGACCCTCTGGGTAATTTGTCAGACCCTTGAAGATGATTCCACTCTTGAAAGGCTGAAGTGTATATAAGGATGGCCTCTTCCTGGCCTCAATGTTCTTGTGTCTTGTAACTCAATTCCAGCATCCAACATCGCAGAAAATTACCAAACAAACATGTCCAAAGTATACTTGATCACCGGTGCCAGCAGAGGCATTGGTTTCGCCCTGGCCAAAGCACTCGCCGAAGACTCCAACAACATCGTCTTGGCTTCCGTTCGTAACCCAAAGAATGCCACCGAGTTGAATGCACTTGCTTCTAAGGGAAACGTTCATGTCATCGCATTGGATGTCGCCAGCCAGGAGTCCATTGACCAGCTTGACTCCCAGTTGCAGAAGTACGCTCCAGATGGTATCGACTACTTCATCTCCAATGCTGGTATTGCCGCTGACAATGTTGTCCCAAGCATCAAGGTCCCAAGAGAGGAGTGGTACAAGGTCTTCACCACCAACACTATTGGCCCAATCATGTTGACGAGAGTTGTCTATCCATACATGCTTAAGAAGGACACCAGAGTCATCTACCTCATGTCTTCTGTGCTTGGTTCACTTGGTGCCTTCATTCCACACCCATCCAGTCCATACGGTATGTCTAAGGCAGCTTTGAACCACTACACCAAGTCTTTGTCTTACGAGTTGGCTGATGAAGGTTTCATCACCATTTCTGCACACCCAGGTGTTGTCAGCACTGAGGGTGCTAAGGCTGCTAATGCAGGGATCACCGACCCGGGTACTCTTGCTTATATCGAGAGTGTCAGCATTACCCCAGAGCAGAGTGCTACTGACCAGTTGGCTCTCATTGCCAAACTCACCAAGGAGGACAACGGTAAGTTCTTGTCTTACACTGGTGAAGAGATCCCATGGTGATCGAAGAGTCCAGAGGAGACCAGAGAGAGGGTCTATGTATACGCTTAGCACGTTGTGATCAATGAGATGATCATCTGAATTATTTTCCGGCTCGTAGCGACTTATAGCTTTCTAGGCCAAACACTCATTTCTCTTGCTTCTTTAATCGCACTTGCTGGTGCATTTAACATTAGGCATTAGGCATTAGACATATCTGGCCGTTGCGTACACTGGAATGGGAGGAGTGATGACTTGTGTGCTCTGTTAATATGGGGTAGAGAGTAGAGGATTCTTCACTCGAAGACTCCCATCTCGAACCTAAGTCGGATAATAGGGTGTTTAGATATTTTATTTGAGGAAGGGAAGAGAATTTGGGGGGAAGAAAAGACGTCCTTTTTGAGGTCACGTGATCCGCGATGTAAAACTTTTTTGACCGAAAACTGGTTGTCAGTTAAGATTTTGGGTATTTTCAGAAACAGCTCTAGATCCTTCATTCTTGAAAAGGAAACTTCTCCTAACTCAACCTCACATTATCAACACTCTCGATAATGCATCTCGTTGAGCTCTCTGATACTGCAGGCTTCTACGTGAATGAAACAGAATCCCAGGGATTCCTTGTAAGCTGTGTTATAGATTAATAAAGTATTGTGCTTTAAGGGCCACCTTCCCTAGAGCCTGTTTTCCGCGGGGTCGGTCGAAAGTCGAAGAAGACCCGTGGAAAATAATTCTCCCCCAAGTTAGTTTTTCAAAACGGCCTCTAGATTCGAGATTCTACTTCCAAATGTGAGCCATTACTCCATGACCAAAGTCTCAATATCCATACAAACTATTCAGTTGAGTAATAAATCTGCTGTTTAATATCTCTATATAATTTGATGTCTCCCTATATCCTTGGTTATTCAGTTATAGAGTGGAATAAAGGCCTATAAAAAGCGACGTGCCCTTCGTTGTGTTTCCAGTACTCTGAAAATCCTACCTACCCCTTTAAAATCTTACCTTTTTTTTAGCGGTAGGATCTTGCTCGCGCTACGGTACTGGAACCGCTTTTCCACGCAACCGCTGCAAATACATAGCAGAAGTAGAACAGATCAGTCAAACACCATGGGAAGGGCCCCTTTCGTCTTCCCAGCTCAGGCCTGTGTCATATTGACATATTGAAGCAATTTTACTACGACAGAGCTTTCGAAACTCGCTCTTGAGCCAACTTGTACGAGACTACACTGAACCTGTATTCTGTATTATAAGTTTTAAGATGAGTGCCCCAAGTGGTCCCATTTGCCTTGGTTGTCGCTTAAATCGGTCTTATAGTTGGAATTGCAAACTTCGATGACCAATGACCAATCGCTTGCCTGCTAGGATGATTTTATAGCACCAGGACTCTTTGTTGCCTGTTGACCACATGTTTTATTCACCTACAAGCCATTAAGACGTTGTCGTATTACTTCCAGAAGATAACCAAACTTCAGACTCATGAGACTTTGAAGACAATACAACGGAAATGAGCGGAACCTGGAGCACCTCACTATAAAAACGCTGGTAGGCACCACACAATGACGTCGGCCGGGGCAGCCAACCTCCACGTGCTCTGCCACAAGGAACAATCCAGGCACCCAATCAGCTGTAATCTGTTCAGTGGTCACTGGCCGCCCGTGTTTTATCTCCAGGGTCCGTGTGACAGTCTTCCCAACTGGGTAGTCATCGTGTGGCCCAGTGTTTGGCTTCCCATAGGCGTGCGTCCCACGTTTCTCTGGCATGTGATAGCGGAGGGCGGAGGACGTCTATGGTGATAAATGTAAAATTGGGGGCAGCTCATCTCCTCCTCTTTACACCACCACACAATAGCAGCACAGTAAGCACAATGAGCGACGACCCGGAGAAGCAAAAGGCAGTCGTGTACGAGTCTGTGGCCGACACCGACTCCTCGTCAGGCTTCTTCTCCCCGAAGAAGGGCGACCTCGCCAGCTACAACACACAAGATGTGGTCGTCTCTGCCAAAATCGCACTCATCAACGATGCACTGGACGAGATTGGCTTCACCTGGTACCACTTCAAGCTCTTCTGCCTCAACGGTGCCGGGTACGCTGTCGACTCTCAGCTCACTTACATCCAGTCCTCCGTCGCTACATATGTCAGATACCAGTTCAACCAGACATATCCAGCTGACTCCCATGCCATCTACGCCGGTTTACTCGCTGGTGCACTGTTCTGGGGGTTCGGTGCCGACTTGATTGGAAGAAAGATTGCCTTCAACTCCTCCTTGTTCCTCTCTGCCATATTCGCCATCTTGGCTGGTACCATGGGTAACTATGGCACATACTGTCTCTTCGTTGCACTATCCGCAGCTGCCTCTGGTGGTAATCTGGTCTTGGATTCCACTGTGTTCTTGGAGTTCCTTCCTTCCAAGAAGCAATGGCTCGTCACTTTCATGGCCTCTTGGTGGTCAGTTGGTCAGGTCCTTGCCGTGCTCTCTGCTTGGTTGTTCTTCTCCATGGACAAGTACCATTGTAACTCTGCTGAGCTCTGTCCAAGTGATATCAACATGGGGTGGAGATACGTTTGGTTTGTCAATGGCGCCTTTGTATTGGTCCTTGCAGTCCTCAGAGTCACAATTATCAAACTCAGAGAGACACCAAAGTTCTTGGTCACAAACAAGCGTGACGCTGAGGCCATTGCAGTGTTACAAGAGATTGCCTCAAAGTATGGAAGAAAGTGCTCTTTGACCTTGGAGATGCTACAAGCTTGTGGTGAGATCACTGATAATGAGAACTACTATGAGAACCCAACTTTCAAAGAGACATTCATCTTGATCAAACACCACATTGGAACGTTGTTTGCTAACAAGACTATGGCTCGTTCGTCCACTCTCCTCTTCGCTTCTTGGGCCTTCCTTGGTCTCTCCTACTCCCTTTACTCCAACTTCTTGCCACAGCTTCTTGCAGTTCATGGTGCTGAAACTTCTGCCACAACACTAGCTGGCGTCTACAGAGACTCAGTTATCTCTAACGCCGCATCTGTCGGTGGTGGTCTCATTGGTGGTTTGATGCTTTACTTCCTTCCCTGGGTTGGTCGTCGTGGAGTCATGGCATTTGGTGCTTTGGCTTCTATGGCCTTGTTCTTCGGTTACACCACTGTCAGAACTCGTAATGCCAACGTTGGGTTCTCTTCTGCTATCTACGTCTCCATTTACATCTACTACTCGTGTCTTTATGCTTACACACCTGAGGTCATGCCATCATCGGCAAGAGCAACAGGCAATGCCATTGCTGTCGCTTGTACAAGAACAACCGCCTGCTTGGTTCCAATGATCGCATATTACGCAGACACGTCATCTCCAATACCTGTGTGGTTGTGTGGTGCGTTTGTTGGTGTCATCGGTTGTTGTGCAATGCTCATGCCATTTGAGCCATCGAGACAGAGAGTCGGTTGATCTGTGGTTGATACCATACCCCTTCATTTGATTTACCAGCTAATATCTATATTTTGTACTCTTTCAAAGTCATCACTTCGTATATTCATTGCTTGTCATTGAGCGTAGTCCCTGCCATCATGGCCAAGAACTCCAGCTCTTCCTTCTCTTCCTGTGCTTTCTTCACAACCCTCTCTTCCTCCATAGAGCCGTACTTCTTCTTACTCTTCTTCTTCTTGTTCTCAGCCGTTTTCACTTTCCTCTCTTCCAGTTTACTCTGTCGACTGTTCTCAGGGTCTTCAAGATGTTGGACCTTCATGGCCAGGATCTCTCTGGCTTTCTTCCTGTTCTGCTCTCTAGACCGTGTCGCCTGGCACGTCACGACAATCCCGGTGGGAAGATGCTTCAACTGTACTTTGGAGTTACACTTGTTGATTTTCTGCCCTCCAGGCCCAGAGCCTCCTTTCAAGAAGACCTCGGTGATGTCCTCTTCGTTGATCTTGGGCCGTGGTGGCATCCTGTGTGCCTTGATGGCCGACATCGGCGTGGTGTGGAAGTGCCGTGTTGACAGGGCCCTTCTGAGATGTGTTAATGAGCGGAACATGTCAAGTATATGGGGGCCTTGTGTGCTTTTATGTGAATGCCATGGTCTTACATACATGTTTGTTCCTGGTTCTCTGTTGTGACTGCGGAAGTCCGAAGCCCTAACAAAAAAGTCGGTCCCGCCCAATTGGGAAAGGTTAGGGGCACCGCTGTGCCGCTTAACTATGGGAGAGTATTAAAATCTACTTAGAAACAGATTAATACAATGGAAACATCAGTTAATTGCAAATACACATAAACTTCATGAGTCAAGTTGAGATGACATTAAAACATATCAGACAGAACTATCGTTCTTCTCCAAGTGCTCCAACTCGACATTCTTACCAGAGCCCGTCTCGAACACCTCACCAGATTCAATCTTGTTGACCTTTGTCTTGTAAGTGGCAAAGTGTCTCATTGGGACACCAGAGGCGTACATCTCATCGATCTCATCGTAAGATCTGCCCATTGTCTCAGTCTGGAAGAAGTAAATGATCACAACGAGGATCACAGAGAAACCGAAGAAGAGGAACATGGTCTTACCACCCAAGTTAGCCTCATCCGGGTTGAAGATGTATGGCAAGGTGAAAGACCACATCATACCGAAAGCGTTCTCCCAAGTCCAACCCATAGCAATGGTCTTTGTTCTCAAAGCCGAGGTGGCATTCTCAGATGCAATAGCAAACGCTAATGAACCAGCACCGGCGTTATAGACACCACCGTATAAGATCATGAATGCAACAGCGGCTTTTTGTGCTGGGATACCGTCAATAACAGTGCAAATACCAACTAACAAGTCATTGAACATGAGTGCAACCATACCCCAGAACATGGCTTGACGACGACCAACGTGGTTGCAGATGAACATGGCAACGATACAACCTGTCAATGAGATAGTTTGGGCAACAAGAGTGAAACGGAAGGACTTTCTGTCATCATAACCAAGGAGCTGGAAGTAGTACGTTGTGTAAGAACCGGTGAAGTAGACACCACAGAATGGGTGACAAACGAATGCAAAGACGGAAATCAGGGTTCTCTTCAAGTTTCCCTTTGTGACGAGATCTTTGTAAGAGGTAGTTTTGGCGTTCATCTGAGATTCAGCGACGGTCATCTCAATGATATGAAGTTGTTCATCAGCAGCTTTTTCATCACCAAGGATTTTCATCATGGACTTTTTGGCCTTCTCCAAGTCACCTTTAATAACGTAGTATGTTGGTGCTTCTGGGATAAAGACGAGCAAGACAATAGCGACAGCAGCGAAACCCCATTGAGAAGCGAACAAGGCTTTGTAAGGCCATGGATCATCCTCACCTCTGCTAGACAAGAGGTAGTTGATGAAGAAACACACCATTGGAGCGACGACGAAAGTGAAGTTTGTCAAAATTGTAGCAGAGGATTTCAAAGCCTGTGGAGCGACATCTGCAATGTAAGAAACACAACCTGGTTGCATGATACCAAGCATCAAACCGTTCATGGTCTTACCAGCAAGGAACATCTGGACGTCTTTGGCCACGAATTCAACGGCAACAAAGGCAAAAGTACACGTGACAGCACACAAGGCAACAAGACGACGACCAAAACGATCAGCTAAAGTGGAACCGATCCAAAGACCAAGTATCTGGGCGGCAAGTGGGATACCGGAGAACATGGACTGCCATTTGGCTTCAATGACATAAGAACCATCAGCTAACTCGACACCGTAATGTTTTCTAAACTGTGAGATGGAGAAGACAACACCACCAGCTTGGGATTCAAAAGAAGTCAAAATCAAAGTCCACATCATAGCAGAGACGCAGAACCAGGCGTATGGGTATTTTTTCAGTGCTTGCCAACGGGTGAGCTGGGACTCAGTGATCTCAGCGAGACGAGCAGCGGTGACGAAGTTCTCATCAATGACCTCGAGATGATTAGGAGATACCACGGACACAGGGTCCTTGTTGTCTGTCTCAGACTGTGAGAAGGAAGACATTGTGATGAAGTCGAGGGTGTTGTGTTGTTGCCCAGAAGGAAGAGGTCGACGTTGCCTTGAAACAGAGAGGACGCAGATCTCCTTATATACAAGGGAGAGCGGACAAGAGAGGTGTACCGTGAGATGCGAGAGGAAGAGAGTCTCATGCACTCCAGGATTTCAAAGCCTCTCCCACATAAGCGCTGGTTAACCGACTGGGGGACCGGGGTGTCATCGCGGGCGGTTGCATGTGTGCTGACGTGCGGAGTGTGGGGGACTTTTTGGCCCGTGCAGCGCCTATTCCAAGGGGAAGCTCCGACTCTGGGGTTCCGGTCTTTGGCTGTATACCGCAGAGAAGCTTCTAGCATTGAATGGGCCTGGACTAAAGAGAGTATACATCTGGTCCAGAGCCAAGTTCGAAGCTCCGACCCCTGGCAGTGGACAGTGACGGCCGCCAAGTCACAAGTGGCCCGGGCTTCTTCCGTCTTCCTGACTCCGAGTCAGATCACAGTCAGACTCAGCAGCGAGTCAGAGTGTGGGGAGTCCGGGGCAACTTAGCCGACACGGGGTTTAGCCGCTCCACAAGCGCAGAATCCGGGGAATCTGGGGTCACCGTTCTTGCCTTGGAGCTCTGGTTGGTGGCCTGGGATCTCGTGTCTCCCTGCCAGCGGATATGTAGCTTCCCCGTCAGCCATACCGTCAACAATAGATTCGGGGGCGATTGGCGGAGGAGGTGCACGTAGGCTATAGACAGCCACTCCGCCATGGCGCCATGGCCAAGACCCAGAGTGCGGCCGGAGGTTGCGACAATAGCGGGCGACGGCTAAGCGCACGTATGGGAGCCGGACGTTGTGAATCGTGGTTCATACACGCTACAGTGTACACAGCTCCTTTAAATACTTCACCAGATCTCCGGGCTTCCTTACCACCAGACACAATACCAGGCCAGTAAACCAACCAACTGCCATGAGAGCTGCCTCGTTACTTCTCACTGCTCTCTGCGGTTTCGCGGCTGCGCTGATCCCGGCCAAGGACATCAAGCCAAACGTCTTCATCCTCACAGACATCTCCAACGAGCCTGACGACGCCGAGTCTCTCGTCCGTCTGCTCCTGTACTCGAACGAGCTCAAAATCAGCGGAATCGTCGCCACCACGTCGTACTGGCTCAACTACACCATCCACGACGAGGACATCTACCCAATCCTCGACGCCTACGAGAAGGTCCACGCCAACCTCTTGACACACTCTCCAGACTACCCATCAGCTGAGTACTTCAGATCCATCGTCGCCGTTGGAAGCAAAGAGTACGGCCTCAATGCCTTCAGCCATTCCATCTCAGAAGGTGCAAAGAACCTTGTCGCCGCCATTGACGCCACACCGGCCAACGAGACCATCTACGTGCTGGCATGGGGTGGTGCAAACACTTTGGCAGAGGCTCTGAAAGAGGTCAAAGCCACCAGATCTGCTGAAGAGACCGAGGAGTTCGTGTCCAAAATCACCGTCTACGCCATTTCAGACCAGGACAACGCCGGTCCATGGATCCGTTTCAACTTCCCATTCCTCACATACATTGCTTCCATCCACGGCTTCAACCAGTACGGCCATTCAGCTTGGGTTGGTATGTCTGGTGAAATCTTTAACAATTTTGACAAAGGTGGTCCAGACTACTCCCTCGTCTCCAAGGAATGGGCCGAGGAGAACGTTCGTTCCGTGGGTCCATTGGGTGCCGCTTACCCTGAGTTCATGTTCATCATGGAAGGTGACACTCCATCCACACTCTTCGTCCTGCCAAACGGCCTTAACGACCCAGAACACCCAGAATATGGTGGATGGGGTGGTCGTTACACTCGTTCAGATCTGTCTCGTGTCACTCACAACCACTATGGTGATGCCCAGGACCACGTTGTTGGTCTCAACGGTGAGTTGTTCGTCTCGAACAAGGCTTCCATTTGGAGATGGAGAGAAGGTTACCAATCAGACTTCGCCGCAAGAATGCAATGGACCATCAAGTCTTTCGAAGAGACTGCTCATCAGCCAATCGTCGTTGCCAACGGAACACAGACTTACAAGCCATACTACTTGAACGGCACTGCCAGCTCTAACGTCATTTTGGACTTATCAGAGTCTTACGATTTGAACGACAGACCACTCACTTTCAAATGGATGCATTACAGAGAGATTTCAATGACACAGGGAAACTTGAGAGAGATCCCTGCTATCGAGATCAGACCAATTGATGCCTCTTCCACTGGATCCATCGTTGAATTCACCGTGCCAGAATTTGATGCGGCTTGTTACAGTATCTTCAAGAGACCTGTTCCTTGTAAGAGCTACCACCTCGTTGCTGAAGTCGAGAATGACGCTGGTGTTAAGAGTTATATGAGATTCATTGTCCAAGTCGTCCCTGGGGAGAACGATAAGTATGAAGGTGAGGTCCAGTTTGAACAGTCCTTTGCCCAAGTCCACGACGAGTTGTGATTGTGATACACGACTTCCATCCACTGCTAAAAACAGCTTGATATCTTAATTTGCACTACACTAACTGTTTGTTTCTCATCCTGATCATCACGTACATATAGAATAAATAGAGTGATTATAATTAGTAATTATACCTTTAAGCTATGCCCAAAGGCTTTTGTTATAGTCGGTATGGGATCGATCAAATGCAGCAATGCAAATTATGCTTAACATCATCAAGAAGTCATTAGTGGACAAAACAGATATAGCAATATGGAAGAGTATGAACACAAAAAGAGCAAAAAGAAGAGATGTGAATATGAATGGTGTGTGAGATCAAGTCAAAGGGAAATAAACATATCGTGTTAAATCATGTATAGCGTAAGTCATATGGAACCAGAAATTTGGACATGTGATGTGCTGTCACCATTATATGTGTTATGTGTATGAGAATCCCTGGTGATAACAATGAGATGGCCAATTGATGTTCCGTACAAAGAGAAAAAAAGAAAGAATTATCAAAGCAAAAGAGAAAGAAACATGGATAGCAGCGACAAAGACAATCATTTGTTGTTCAACTTGTCCTTCCAGATCAACAAGATCATCACCCAAGCCATCAAAAGTGCAATAACACCAACGTTGACGTTAAGAGTGAACATCTCAGTCAATCCTCTGTACTCCATAGCCTCAACAACCTGGTCAGTACTTTGCATAAAGATAGCACCACCAGCAATCAGGCAGAAGGAGGTGATGAGCTCAGTGAATGGTCTTGAAGGTGTCAAGTTCTTGTTTGGCTGAAGCATTATCAAGACGAAGGACAAGAGACGGAACACAGCACCGAGAGCAAGGAGGTAACCCCATTGCATGTGAATGTTGGTAGAGATCATGGAAGATTGCTTATGTTGCGACATCAAGATACCAGTCCAGAAGATGGTGAATGCTGGGAATGGGTTAGCAGAGAAGCCTGGACTACCAGCGTGAATGGCAGATGGGTTAATGTTGGTGTTTGACAACACTTGGCTGAATCTCCATTCAGAGACAAGCTTCTCCGTGATCAATCCACAAAGACCTGAACCGATGTACATGAATGCGATGGAAACATGCTGGAGATCCTTAGCACTCCAAGCTCCACCAGCAGCGTTACCAGCCAAGTGCTCAAGGAAGACGTTCGTAGAGCCGTAGAAGAAGATGAGGCAACTTTCATAGAACTCCATGGTGAACATACCATGTGGAGTCCAGCGGTACCAGAAAGAGCTTGGGTCAATTTGATTCTTGAAGATGACGCACTTGTTCCAAGCCAATCCATGTTTTTCAAGAACACCACAGTAACGGGCAAGAGAAAAGATACCATAAAGAACAAAGACAGTGCCTTTGATGAAGTGGGCCAACAAATTGAACACTCTAGTCTCTTTACCCATGAGGTTACCAACACAGATACCAACCTGGACGTAGCCAAAGAGAAGACCAAACAATGGATAGTTGATGACGTTAAAGACAATGGTGTTGACGGAAGAGAACTTCTGAGCGATAGACTGAACACGAGGGTGAGTGAAGACACGGGCCAAGACACCATCACGGGCAATTGACGTGTGAGATTGTCTCTTTGGCTTGTAGAAGTCCTCTCCAAGGTCCAATGAGTCCTTGTATGCCTCGGGTTGCGGTGGTGGAGTGTGTGGTCCATTCTCGTCAATCAGTGTAGATGGAGAAGGAGATGGAGAATGAGTTCCATCACCACGCTCCAAGTCAAGATCCTCGAGAGGAATGAAGGCCTGGTGAGAAGCTGGCTCTAAGTTGAACCACTCTCCAGAGATCCACTTGGAAGCAGCGTTCAGAACAGCAACTGTATAGTGAATGATTGTGACAAGGAGAACGATGACTGACATCTTGCCATACACCTGACCAGGGTACAACAATGGAGCAGTGGCACCAAAGATCTGGAGGCAAATGACTGATGTGATGATGGTGACCAAGTTGAGTGTCAAGACTGGGATGTACCATCTGGAGCTGACGTTGTTCAACACCAACGTGATAGGGTAAATCACGACGAAGGAAAGGAGAATGGTGGAGACGTGGAGCCAGAGGGCAGACTTGCGTGGGGCGTCGATGGTGAAGAAGGTAGTGGTGTTGTAGGACTCCCAGTAGAGACGCTCTGCAGCGGTCAACTTGGTCTCCAAGATCGGAAGACCGTGCATGCTGGTCTCTTCGTGTGGGATGGGCACGATGGTGGCGTTGTCCGGGATGGCGGCTATCGTGGTGGTGTCGTCCTCCTCCGTGTCCATGTCCATGTCCATGGCGGAGACCCTCAAAAGGAGAGGCACGAGCACGAGCAATTGCTTCGGGCAGAGCTTCATCGTGCGATGGACGTGTCGTAGGGAGTGGTGGTTGCTCTGTTCAATCGCTGTTCAATAAGACGATGAGGCAACGGGCGGCAGGCTGGCTGAGAGCGGGCAGGGGCTGAAGAGCGGGCTGGGCGAGAAGAGTGGCGCTGTGGGAGGATGCTGGGCCGCTTTGTGTGGAAGCCGCCGTGGTGTGTCGGGTTGTAGGAGGGGATGTGTGTCTGTGGGGGTTGAAAGAGGTGGTCAGTGGGCGGGAAGCGCAGAATATAAAGCCCCAAATGATCGCCACGCCAAATTCGGAGCCAGCGGCGAGCGGCCCATACCGAAACTTTTTCTTCCTTTGTTTGACACATACAACAACAGAAGGGCGCGCACGGATGCTTCGGAAGAGGCGGGCAATGGAACAACTCCGAGGCCCAGCGCCACCGCTGGAGTTGCCACATACTCAAAGATTGCACTCCGATGTTCACAGTAAATAGTTTCCCGACTAAAATCTACTCATATAGCCCTTTTTTGCAGGTCCCGCTCTTGATTTTACCCATTTATCATCCGATCCTCCAACGGCTAAATACCGTGGTTTCCGATTTGTGTTGCCCCCACCACCTGCACACAATTACACAAATATAGCTCACGAACCGATCTTACATCTGAACCGTGAAAGGTCATTCGATCTTTCTACATGGTCCTATCCGTGATCGGTCTGATTTGTCTGGCCAGGAAGCTCACTCGGTCTTTCTCGGTGCTTTCTCGGCCTTTCTCGGTGCTTCTCTGCCGTATTCAGACCGATCCACCACTACCAAAGACCTCTGAAGACCCTGATGGACACGACGACAAGAGTTTCTAGGATGTAATACTACGTCTAGATCCCACAAGACCATAAATCGTCATTGGTCATGCTCTTATCTTTTGTCTTGCCTCGTCTTGGCTTTCAAAACGGCCAGTTGGCCTTGTGGCATGATCTTACGACATCTTGGAGAGGCACCGGCCCCTGTCTTGCCCCAGTTCGGAGTTTGCGGTTGGGACTCCACATCCGCACCGGATGAGGGCCTTATTCCCGTATATGAGCGCTCAAGATATAAATAGTAGCTGTACTGTGCGTACCTTAGTAGATGAGAAGAACGTATTACTACTGCGCCACAATCAGTTTCAATATCTTGGCACAACTCTAATCTAATTGTCTATGGAAGTAGGCTTCATGGGGCTTCAATTACTTTCCTCTTCACCTGAAGACTAAAGCGAGTGGTATTATCACTAGACCATCATTGAAATGAAGCCCAGGGTCCAGCATTATCGGCCTTCATGAAGTAATTACAGTACAGCTAGTAGAAACCGCCCGGGCGACGCTAAAGTTCTAAATATGGAGCTCAAGCATGATAGGAGATAGGGGCATTTACAGACAATGAACGTTAAATCTCTCTATTAATAACACAACATTGTTTTATTATTAGTTACGTACCAAGGCTCAGCTGATCCATCAGGGTCCAGACCGTACTGTACTTGCGCCCTTGCACCTCGCTCTATAATGCCATTCGACTAATTTCCATAATTTTCTGTGTGGTTAGTCTGCCTGGAAGCTAGCTGCTAGCACTACGCCTTTAACATGACCTCAGAGCATCAGGAATATCCTTCTGAACCTATAAAACAGCGGAAGTCGAGCCATTATGGTCCCTTTTACACCCTATAGTTAATATTTTGATAGGGTTACCCGGCCTTACAATCTGCCAATTTCCCAAGGGCACGCGTGAGCCCAATGTTTTGATTTTGTGCGCGGTCCTGGCGGCTAATCCCCTACACGCCATCATCAGCTCAACCCAACCACAGCTCGGCTCCCAATTGACATTTCCCAACCAGCGGTTATCGATCAAAGGCCAGGAAACAACAACCAACATGCTGGGGCACCTGCCACTGCGTTCCCTGCCTGTCTCGAGCAGCGACAGCTCTGACGACTCTGACGCCTCCTCCCACTACACTGACTCTCCAGAGTTCAAAGATGGCAATTGTACGCTCTAAACCTCGAATCACTAACAGCATCTTCTTCTCCACGACTGGTTTGCTAACATGCTTTAAGCCGCCCTGAACACTTACATGGGATTCGACTCCGCCTTGACCGCAAGAAGCGCTCTGCCCATGAGCGGGTTTAAGACACCACAGATGGCTAGCGGCCGTTGGAGTGACAGAATCAAGATCGGCTCAGGCGACAAGATCGAGCGTGATGTCAAGGGAGAATCATTTGCCGAGAAGGGATTGTTTGACATTTATGACAACTACCATGACCCATACCCTCGTTGGAGCAAAGAGTATGATATCCCCATTTCAAGACACGAGATTGAGATCATTTTCACCAACTTGACAGAGATCTTTGGTTTCCAGATTGACAATACCAAGAACATGTTTGACTATCTTATGAGGTTGTTGGATTCGAGAGCTTCAAGAATGACCCCAAACCATGCACTCCGTTCCTTACACGCTGACTACATTGGTGGCACCAACTCCAACTTCAAGAAGTGGTACTTTGCCGCTCAACTTGATATTGATGACACCATTGGGTTTGCAAATGAGAAGAAAGGTACTCACCTGAACTCTGATGACTCGGCTTCGCCTGACAATAAGCCTTCTAACTTGCTGGAATCGGAAAAGCGTTGGATGGTGAACATGAGCCTTCTCTCCGCTCGTGATTCTGTCATCCAGTTGGCTCTCTTCTTGTTGATATGGGGTGAAGCTAACAATATCAGATTCATGCCAGAGTGTCTTTGCTTTATCTTCAAGTGCTGTAATGACTACTTTTACGGGATGGAGAGATACAAAGAATCACACCCAGATCTGAAACCACCAACTACGTTCCTTGACCACGTTATCACACCACTCTACAACTACTACAGAGACCAGGTCTACGAATTGGTTGACGAGCGCTATGTGGTCAGAGATAGAGACCACTCCACTACTGTTGGATACGATGACATGAACCAGTTCTTCTGGTACAGAAAGAGCTTGGAAAAGATCAAGTTGAAGGACTCGAAAAGCAATTTGATGGAAATCCCATCTTATGAACGGTACATGTACTTGGGTCAAGTGAACTGGAACAAGTGCTTCCAGAAGACATACAGGGAAAAACGTACTTGGCTTCACATTCTTGTCAATTTCAACAGAATCTGGATTATCCATTGTGCCATCTTCTGGATCTTCACGTTGGCCAACTCCCCTGTCTTGTTCACCAGAAACTACCAGCAGCATCTTGACAATAAGCCTCCTCCAGCTATTTATTTGACGATGTTGGCATTGAATGGTTCCATAAGTTCTCTTATCAACATTTTGGCCACTCTCTTGGAGTTCGTCTTTGTTCCACGCAGATGGCCTGGTGCTCGCCCTTTGATGAAACGTTTGATTTTCTTGTGTGCAACTTTTGTTCTCTTGACTTCTCCGACTCTTTACATCATGGGAGCTTTCACTAAGAGAGTTGATAAGACTGCCGCATTGGGTATCTCTATCACACAGTTCATCTTGAGTATTGTGGCAACTACCTACTTCTCCTTGACACCGTTGGCCTACGTCTTCTCTTCTCCTTCTAGTGACAAAGCAAGAGACTATCTCCCAAACAAATACTTCACCAATTCTGTTTTCAAGCTCACTGGAAAGCCCAAACTCTCTTCTTATGGATTGTGGATTGCTGTGTTCACTATGAAACTCATAGAGTCATACTTCTTCTTAACATTGTCCTTGAAAGACCCAATTCGTGAGTTGAGTCTCATCAGAGTGAACAGATGCGTCGGTGAGAAGTACATTGGAAATCTGTTGTGCCGTTTACAACCGAAGATATTGTTGGTGTTGATGGTTACCACTGACTTGATTTTGTTCTTCTTGGATACCTACTTGTGGTATATGGTCTGCAATACAGTCCATTCGGTCTGTCGCTCTTTCTACATTGGCGTTTCTATCTGGACTCCATGGAGAAATGTCTTTTCTCGTTTGCCAAAGCATATCTTCTCCAAGGTGATTGCATCATCGCCAGACAGTACATTCAGAAACAAGATTTTGGTCTCTCAAGTATGGAATGCCATCATTATCTCTATGTACCGTGAGCACTTGTTGTCTGTGGAGCACGTCCAGATGTTGATTTACCTGACTGTTACACAGACGTCACCAGAAGGTCATAGAAGTACTACATTGAAGGAGCCATCATTCTTCATCTCTCAGGAAGACCCAATAATGAAGTCGCCATTATTTGAATCTCAGTCTGAAGCACAAAGAAGAATCTCTTTCTTCGCCCAATCGTTGGCCACGCCGATGCCAGATCCTTGCGTGGTCCTGGATATGCCAACATTCACTGTCTTGATTCCACACTTCAGTGAGAAGATCACCTTGACTTTGAGAGAGATAATTCGCCAAGATGAGGGATACTCGAATGTTACCCTCTTGGAGTACTTGAAGAAGCTTCATGGGTCTGAATGGAAATGTTTCGTCAATGACACCAGAATGTTGTCACAGGAGTTTGATGTTGAATCGAGCTCAAGTGCAGAACAGTACTCTGCTGGTAACGCAATGTCTGCCAAGGAGAAAGCTGATAACTTGCCATACTACACAGTTGGGTTCAAGGCTGCTACACCAGAGTTTGTGTTGAGAACGAGAATTTGGGCCTCGTTACGCTCTCAGACTCTTTACAGAACCATCACTGGGTTTATGAACTACGCCAGAGCAATCAAGTTGATGTACGATGTTGAGAATCCGCCCAAGCCAGGCCCACTTTCTGACAACGAGGAAATGTTGCGTATTGAGGAAGCACATGTCATGGCTGTGAGAAAGTTCCGAATGATTGTTTCAATGCAACGAATGAGTGAGTTCACCAAAGATGAGAAAGACAACAGAGATTTGATCTTGAGAGGATACCCAGAACTTCAGATCTGCTACTTGGAAGAAGAGGAAGATGTTGTCACTGGATCAAAGATATACTATTCTTCTTTGATTGATGGAAGCTGCAATTTTTTACCTAATGGTGAAAGAAAGCCGAAGTACAGAATCCAGCTTTCGGGAAACCCTATCTTGGGTGATGGTAAGTCCGATAACCAGAACCATGCTGTCATCTTCTGTCGTGGTGAATATATCCAGTTGATCGATGCCAACCAAGACAACTACTTGGAAGAGTGCCTCAAGATTCGAAGTGTATTGGCTGAGTTTGAGGAGGCTGACTATGAATCTCGTGCATCGGGAGACGATGACGTGGATGTTCTAGCGCCTGTTGCCATCATTGGTACTAGGGAGTACATCTTCTCAGAGAACATTGGAATTTTGGGAGATATTGCTGCTGGTAAGGAACAGACTTTTGGTACTTTGTTTGCCAGAACTTTGGCCAGAGTTGGTGGCAAATTACACTATGGTCATCCAGACTTCTTGAACTCCACCTTCATGAACACGAGAGGCGGTGTCTCCAAGGCTCAAAAGGGATTGCATTTGAACGAAGATATTTATGCTGGAATTAATGCTGTCTTGAGAGGTGGAAGAATCAAACATTGTGAGTACACACAGTGTGGTAAGGGAAGAGACTTGGGCTGTGGATCCATCTTGAACTTCAACACTAAGATCGGTGCAGGTATGGGCGAACAGATCCTCTCGAGGGAGTACTACTACTTCGGTACACAGTTGTCATTGGATAGATTCTTGTCGTTCTACTACGCGCATCCTGGTTTCCATTTGAACAACGTCTTCATCATCTTCTCTATTCTCATGTTCCTCGTCGTTGCACTCAACTTGTCTGCTTTGGTCCATGAGTCCATTCTCTGCGATTACAACCCGCACGTTCCAATCACCGATCCCAGAAAACCACCAGGGTGTTCCAACCTCATGCCATTAATCAGATGGTTGGAAAGAAGCGTGTTGTCTATCTTTGTTGTGTTCTCTGTCTCGTTTGTTCCATTGGTGGTTCAAGAACTCACTGAGAGAGGTGTTTGGAAGGCATGTTCGAGATTGGCCAAACATTTGGTCTGCTTGTCGCCAATGTTCGAGGTCTTCGTATGCAAAGTCTACGCCCAGTCTTTGATCAATGATTTGGCTGTTGGTGGTGCTCGATACATTGCTACTGGTAGGGGATTTGCCACTGTTCGAATCCACTTCCATGTGTTGTACTCAAGGTTTGCATCTGAGAGTTTCTATTTTGCAAGTTCTTTGTTGGCCATGTTGATGTTCTGTTCTGCTGCTATGTGGAATCTCTCACTCTTGTACTTCTGGATGACTACACTCGCATTGTTCATTGTTCCATTCCTCTACAATCCCAATCAGTTCTCATGGAATGAGTTCTTCCTTGACTATAAGAACTTCCTTCGTTGGTTATCATCTGGAAACACCAAGACACGTGGCAGTTCTTGGATTGGTCACGTCCGTGCCATTCGTATCCAAGTGACGGGATCCAAGAGAAAGAAATTGGGTAAACCGGGTGACAGTCTTGCATCTGACTTCAAGAAACCATCGTTCATCAACATGTTGGCTTCTCAAATTCTCCCGCGTGTCTTATTGCTTGCTACAGTCGGGTCGGCTTACTTATTCATGAACTCGCAGAATGAGGTCAGAACAATCCGTCCTTCCAATGCATTGTTGCGTGTTGTTGTGTTCTCTTTTGGCCCAGTGTTGTTGAATGCTCTGTTCTTGCTGATAATGTTTGTTGTTTCCTCCGTTCTTGGTCCGATCTTATCGTTGTGCATTCCATCGTTCCCATCTATGCTATCTGCTGTCGCTCACACTTTTGCATTGGTCAATCATGTTGTGTGCTTTGAGCTTCTCTGGTTTTGTCAGAACTGGGACTTCAAAGTTGCCATTCTCGGTCTCTTCGTTTGCAGTTTGATTCAGGACTTGTTGTTTAAGGTGATCATCACTTTGTTCTTGACGAGGGAATTGAAACACGACAGAAGCAACAGGGCTTGGTGGTCTGGCAAATGGCTGAACTCTGGATTGGGTTGGGGAATGATTACACAACCGTTCAGGGAGTACTTGTGCAAGATCATTGAGATGAGTTTATTTGTTGCTGATTTCTTCATGGGTCACTTCATTTTGTTCATCCAGATCCCAGTGCTCTGTATCCCATACATTGACAGATGGCACTCCATAATGTTGTTTTGGTTGATGCCAGACCGCCAGGTCCGTCCACAGGTGTTGTCAGCCAAGAAGAGAAGACGTAACAGATACGCTGTACTGTTCTATTTCGTTGTTTTCTCCCTCGTTCTGGCGATCTGTGTTGGTATCTTCATGGTTCCATACATTCTCAAAGACCTTTTACACTTCAACTTGCGTCTCTATGTGCCACCAGCTGCCATTGAGATCTTCCAACCTGACAGTGTCTTGAGTCCGAAGAAAGGCTTGGCGGGGTATCACGCTAGAAACAAGAGCAGACGCTTCTGATTCATTGCTCTAATTGCTCACTCATATGCTGCATGTCATTAAATTGAAACCTCAGAAAAGAGATACAAATTACACATTTTTATAATAATATTTTACTTCCATTTTGATGTAGTTGCTTGGACTTGTGATTGATCAACCTGTGGGACATTGTGGAGGAGCTGTTGTATTTGTTGGAGCTTGGACTTATCACAGAAGAGATAGACGAGTGAGAACCTTGGGACTTTACTTAACGTGTCAAGGAGTTGTAATGCGACGAGGGCGTTCTGTGTAGTTGGATCATTATTGATTGTGTATAAGCAGGAGTCCAAGACGAAATTGAGGATCGTAGGCTCGACACATCCAGTGCTGAAGAGCTTGGTGTATGTTTGCGGTGATAGGTTGAAGATATATGAGTATGTCTCTGGTGATGGCGTTTTGATAATTGTAGTGAATTGGTGGAGGGTTGGTGATGGTGGGAAGGATGATGGTGGTATGATACGACGTGGTGATGGCTGTGGGGTGTCTTGGATCACTGGTGTCGGTGGAGTTTGGATAGGAGCAGGTGTAGCTGTCTTTGGTGTTGTTGTTGTGGATGCAGTTGAAGTCTTTGATGGCTCTGATGAAGGGTCTCTGAACTCCTGCGGTAACTCATCAACTTCATAGATAGGTATGCTCTCCATTGTCTTGGCTCTCTTCTCTGGTGCTTTCTCGTCAACGCTGTGGCTTCTCTTGAACTGTGATTCTGCAGTTTTCAGCTCCTCAATGCACTTAAGCACCATCGGGTTCTTGCCATCGATCCTTAGTGCTTCTTGATAACTTGTGTTTGCATTGGTGAATTGTTGGAGTTTGGCCTGTGCGGTTCCCTTTCTCCAGTGTAGTTTCACCTGTGTCTTTGGGTCCGGCGTTTGCTCAAGACCGGCCTCACAGACCTGGATACACGTTGTCCAGTCCTCGAGCTTGATGAGGGTCATTGCTCTGTTGGAGTAGAGCACTGCATTGTATGGTTCCAACTGGACGGCGGAGGAGTAGAGACGGTCGGCTTCGGAGTAGTTGCCCTCTTTGAAGAGCTTGTTGCCCTGTTCTTTGAGGAAGTCGGCCATTGGGCGTTGTGGTATGGAGATCTTCAGAAAGTGATATGGTGATGGTTTTGGTGGGGGCCTTGGAATTTTTCCGCGGAAGCGTGACTCCGATCAACACCAACAAACCCACCAGAGATAAAGGACACATGCAAAAATGATCTCTGAGGATCTGAGAGACGAGCTCGAGGCCATTGAGGCCATTTACCCGGAGTGTCTGACACACCTGAACGAGGCGCTGATTGAGCTGCGCATCCCCGGACACGAGGAGTACAGGCTTCGAGTGTCCTTCCCAGAGGCATATCCAGAGGCTGAGATGCCACACATTCTCCAGGTGCAGGCCAAGAGCGGCGAGGACGAGCAGTATTTGCAGACGCTGTTTGAAGAAGTTCTGGAGTCCGTTTACGTGCGGGGAAACGTGTGCATCTTTGACTTCTTGACGGAGATGGAAGGTGTTCTGTACGTTGAAGAGGCTGACGATGTGCCTGTTGTGGAAGTTGACTACGCCTCACAGCAGATTGATCCTCTGGAAGGATGGACGATGTCTGAGCCAGTTACGGATAGAGGGTCGACGTTCATTGCATTTGCCAGGGAAGTGCACAGCGAGGCCGAGGTGTTTGAGTTCCTGAGTGCCTTGAAGACGGACCGTAAAGTGTCCAGGGCCACTCATAACATGGTTGCCTACAGGATCCAGAACGCAGATGCAACACGGCTCTCTGATTGTGACGATGACGGTGAGACTGCTTCTGGAGGGAGAATGCTGCATCTGATGACGATTATGGACGTGTGGAACTGCCTGGTGGTGGTGAGTCGTTGGTTTGGCGGTGTGCACATTGGGCCTGATAGATTCAAGCATATCAACTCGACGGCGAGGGAATCTGTTGTGAAAGGCGGGTTCTACACGGAGGATAAGAAGAAGAAGGGAGAGAAGTGATACATACAGTTTTAGAGATGGTATTATTATAGATAGGTTTGATACACAAGACTACGGGCCAAGGGCATGGGCATGGGAAGATACGCACTACAATCAGAAGACCAGATCAGGATGCAAAGTTCATGAGCATTTTTATAGAAGGGTCGTTATGCATGAGGAGGGAGAGTATACTCTTATATCTGTTGTGTGGTGTAGAGACATTTCACGGCTGGGACTTGCGCTTCTTGGAGGCCTTGTTGCCTTCTCCATTGAACGTGCGCTTGGACCCGGACGGTGTTCTCTTGCTGTTCGGGTTATTCCCACTGAGGCTGTCTCTCTTCCACAGCTCGTCCAAGTCCATGTCGTCTTTGTCCTGTGAGTTTGTCTCCTTCTTCTCCTCCTCTTTCTTCGGCTCCTCGCCAAACGTTCTTCTTCCCACAACGCTCTCGGGGCCGTTCCTTATCTGGTTCAGCGTCTGGAACCCCACCGTCTGCATCTTCCGCTTCTGGGCGAACAGCTTGGTTTTCAGCTGCTCAGCACTCGTCGTCTTCCACTCTGAAAGGTCCTTGAGCTTGCGCTCGTGCTCCTCCTGCTGTTTCTCCTCGGCCTTGATCTCTGCCTGGCGCATGAACTTCATGCCGAGGACTTTGCTCGACATTCCCTTGTCTGTCATTTTGGAGGATTTGTAGTGGTTTTGCAGTGTTAATTGGTGAATACAGGCCCCAAAGAGTGTGTTTACAGAGAAGTTGATGTTGTGTGCAGTTTTTTCGAGGCCATGGGAAGCCGGCTGTTTTGCTTCCAGAGTTGATATTTGGGCGTTGAAAAGAGATATAAGCCAATAAGCTTACAGATGGGACAAATACAACACAATAAACACAATAATCCACTTGACACCCCATTAACACACAATACAAGCCAATATCCCACTATAATTAATGCCCCTTCCAGTTCCGACCTCCCTCGCCCCCGGTTCTCCACCCGCCTAATAAAAATTTCCAGGCTGCGATGAGCTCTCTCTGAACCTCTGTATTTGCATAGAACAAACACCACAAAAGACGGGAAATGAAGGCCGACTTCAAGCTTTCGAACCTTCTGGGAACCGTGTACGCACAGGGAAACCTCGTTTTTACCGCGGACGGAACACAGCTCCTGAGTCCCGTGGGCAACAGAGTGTCGTGCTTCGATCTCGTACACAACAAGTCGCACACTTTCCCCTATGAGCACCGCAAGCGAGTTGTCCGTGTCGCTCTGAACAAGCAGGAGACGTTGCTGCTCTCTGTCGACGTTGACGGGCGTGCCATCCTGGCCAATTTCAAGTCCAGAATCGTGCTGCACCACTTCAACTTCAAGGACCACGTTCGTGACATCCAGTTCTCTCCTGACTCTACACACTTTGCCATTGCCACAGGGAGGTTTGTCCAGGTCTGGAAGACCCCTTCGATGGCTGAGGACCGTGCGTTTGCGCCGTTTGTCCGCCACAGAGTGTACGCAGGCCATTTCGGAGACGTTACGTCTGTTTCATGGTCGAGCGATTCTCGTTTCTTCTTGACGACTTCTAAAGACTTGACCTCGAGGCTTTGGTCTTTGGATGCTGCTGAAAGCGACGTCAAGATGACATTGGCCGGTCACAGAGATGTCGTTGTCAAGGCGTTCTTCTCACAGGACCAGGAGACGATATATACCATTTCTAGAGATGGTGCTCTCTTCACTTGGAAGTATACCAAGAAGCCATCTGATGACGAAGATGAAGAAAGTGAAGCTGAAGATGATGATGCTCCAATGTCATGGAGAATCCACAAGAAAGACTTCTTCTTCTCAGAGGCCAAGCTCAAATGCGCCACTTTCCACCCATCTTCCAACGTGCTTATTGCTGGTTTCAGTAACGGTGAGTTCCGTCTTTATGAACTTCCAGACTTCAACATGATTCAACAGCTGAGTATGGGCCAGGACGGCGTTGACACTGTGTCTGTGAACTCTACAGGTGAATGGTTAGCGTTTGGTTCTGCGAAATTGGGCCAGTTGTTGGTCTACGAATGGCAATCAGAGTCATATATCCTCAAGCAACAGGGACACTTTGACTCTACAAATGCTCTATGTTACTCTCCGGATGGTTCCCGTGTCGTGACCGCTTCAGACGATGGTAAAATCAAGATCTGGGACGTTGTTTCTGGGTTCTGTCTCGCCACTTTTGAAGAACACTCATCCTCAGTCACTGCTGTCAAGTTTGCCAAACGTGGCCAAGTGATGTTCTCTGCCTCGTTGGATGGTACGGTTAAAGCATGGGACTTGATCAGATACCGTAACTTCAGAACGTTCACTGCCACTGAGCGTATCAAGTTCACCTCGTTGGCTGTGGATCCATCTGGTGAAGTTGTCTGTGCCGCTTCTCAGGACTCATTTGACATTTACGTGTGGTCTGTGCAAACGGCACAACTTGTCGATACATTGTCTGGACACACTGGTCCTGTTTCTTGTTTGTCGTTTGGTGTTGAGAACTCCGTGTTGGCGTCTGCTTCTTGGGACAAGACGGTGCGTGTTTGGTACTTGTTTGGCCGTTCGCAACACACTGAGCCATTTGACGTCCATAATGACGTCTTAGCATTGGCCATGAGACCAGACTCTAAACAGTTGGCTGTGAGTACATTGAGTGGCCAGATCCAGTTCTGGGACATTGAAGAAGCCAAGGAGACTGGACACATTGATGCTCGCAGAGACGTGTTTGTTGGTCGTTACATCGAGGACAGATTTGAGAGTAAGAACTCCAAGAGAGGTAAGAACTTCACAACGTTGGATTACTCGTTCGATGGTCTTTCTCTGGTGGCTGCTGGTAACAACAACTCCATCTGTTTGTACGACGTGCCGAATGGTGTTTTGCTCAAGAGGTTCACAGTGTCCATCAACATGGAGTTGGACGGTACACAGAAGTTCCTCAACAGTTCCAAGATGACCGATGCCGGTTCTTTGGACTTGATTGACCGTGATGGTGAGAACTCCGATTTGGAAGACCGTATTGACAACTCTTTACCAGGTGCCAGACGTGGTGGTGACCCTTCATTGAGATCTACGAGACCAGAGATCAGAGTCACACATGTGCAATTCTCACCAACCGCCACGGCATTTGCCGCTGCTGCCACAGAAGGTGTTTTGATTTTCTCTGTTGATGATCGTGTTGTCTTTGATCCGTTTGATTTGGATATGGATGTCACTACAGACACGACGATGGAGATGTTGAAAGAGAAGCAGTACTTGACAGCACTTGTGATGTCTTTCCGCTTGAACGAGTTGCACTTGATTCATCGTGTTTATGAGTCTGTTCCTGTCAAAGATATATCACTTGTCGCTTTTGACTTACCAATCGTCTACGTTGAGCGTTTGTTATCTTTCATTGGAGAACAAGCCATGACTTCCCACCATTTGGAGTTTCATTTGCTCTGGATCAAGGCATTACTCCAGGCACATGGTAAGTACATCAACAAGAACAAGCATGAGTTCTCCAAAGCCACAAGGGCTATCCAGAGAGTGTTGGCCCGTGTTGCTAAGGATGTGACAAAGACGAGTAAAGAGAACGAGTATGCTTATTTGTTCTTGAAGTCTGGTGGTGAATACGTTGAGGTGCAAGAAGAGGAACAAGACGATGTTGTTATGGACGTTTCTGGGTCTGAGATTGAAGAGGAGGAAGAAGAAGAAGAAGAAGAAGAAGAAGAGGAGGAGGAGGATGAAGAGGAAAACGGTGGTTGGTTCACTGCTAAGACAGCAAAACTACCAGTCGAATCACCCGAATCCTCTGATGAGTCTGATGATGAAATGGAATAAACTTCAAAAGTTGTACACCAAAAAGAATTGCATTAATTGAGCATTTTAAAGTGAAGTTGTAGCTTATTCATTTAATTAGTAAGTATTGTAAGTTGAATATCGCGCTGTAAAAAAGAAAAAAAAGACAGTGCCATCTACAACACTTTACACAAGCACTTATAAAAACGTATACGTTCCACACACAAGTCACTATGGACGCATCGTCTCTACACCACTGTGAACAGGTGCTCAACGCGGCTCTCCTCTCACTTGAATCACCGAAATCCACCAAAGAACACTTACAATCAGCGCTCTCATCTCTCTCGCAACTCATACAAACAACGCTTCATTCTGAGCAGTTTCGAGATGAATTATCCCGTTCCGAGCGTGTTTGGAGGCTTATACGTGTGTTATTGGAAGGTGAGCCACCAGTGATTGCAGAGACTTTATCACTAAGAGTCAGGCTTTTGCGTGGTGTTTTGATGTTTGCTAGGAATCTGTTGTCGATGCATCGAGAAGTTGCTGAGAGGTTACACATACGACAGGTTGTGTTCACGTTGTTGACCCGCGTTGAAGGGTATGAGATCGATGCACAGATCAAGAGTAATGTTGTTGTGTCAGGTTTTGAACTGCTTGCCAACTTGTCTGTCAATCAGAAGAAACATGATGCTAAGGAGCTTCAGGAGGTTGTTGCTGTGTTTGATAGTACTGAAGTATGGTCGAAAGAGGCATTGCATCCGACTTTTGCATACGTTGACAGTCTGTTCAATGATTCTGATTTGTTGTATGAGTGTTTGTCCAAAGGGAAGGGGAAGTCTATACTGTCTGTCTTGTTGCAAGAGTACGAAAAAGTGGATTTGACACATGAGCTTGATACTTACTCTACACTTATTATCCATATGTTCACGAAATTGGTGTTTCATGAGTCCTTTTTGAAGTTTATCACATTGCATAACACACCAGAGGATATGGTGAGGTATTTGAAAGTGGCACAGGCGATTGTGACTAGTAAGCAGGATTGGGATGTGTTTGAGCTGACTGTTGTACTGTCGTGGAACTTGGAGCTCTTCCAGAAGACGTTGGTTGAGATACAGAACCATTTCACACAGAAGTGCACTGAGGAGCCTGTTGTTGTGTATGGAAAGATCTCCAGTGTCATGGATGTCTTTTCGACATTGTCGCATTTCGAACATGCTCGTAAGTTCATGGTTTCATACAAATGTGTCGAGCTGTTTGTCTCTTTGCTTGGTCTTTTGCATAAGAACATCAAACCACAGTCAAAGTTGAAAGACCAGATGAAGCAGGATGATAAAGTACGTCATCCGAGAGACTTCCCACATATCAAGAGCATGATCATAGAGACGTTGACATCGCTTGTTCATGATAACTTTGAAGTTCAAGAGCAGATAAGGGAGATCCATGGATTGGAACTTGTGTTGTCGAACTGCATCATTGATGAGAATGAGCCATTCATTAAAGAGAGAGCCATTGTGTGCATAAGGTTCTTGTTGAAAGACAATGCAAAGAATCAAGAGTTTGTGGCACAGTTGGAAGCTAAGGAAGTTGTGCCGAATGAAACGCTGGACGAAGTTGGGTTTGAAGTGGAGATCGTTGATGGTAAAGTGCAGATGAAGAAAAAGCCTAAAGGGGAGGAGGTTCCTGGGTCTTCTACAAATTAATCAAACCTAGAATTACATATTTTTTCTATAGACTTCTTACTCTTTAGCCAACTCGGTGATGATGGCAGCCTTGACGAGCTCAACATCAGCTTCTGGAACAAAGACTCTTCTCATCTCTTTTGTAGCCAACTGTTTGAGCTCTTCTGGGAGGACGTCTGTGTCGAATGAGTAGCCTTCAAACTCACCAAGAGCCTCGTTAACGGCATCTGCAAACTTGGCTGGGTGTGCTGTGGAGAGGGACAGGTACTTGACGTTTGAAGCAGCGGTCTTCTGGTCCTCAGCGATGAATCTGTACGAGGTCTCGACACCAATGGCGGTGTGTGGGTCCAACACGTACTTGGAGGAGGCGTACACCTTCTTAATGGCCTGGGTGATGTCAGCGTCGTCGACTCTCTCGGAAGCAAAGTCCTTGCGGGCCGAGGCAATGACTTCTTCTGGGACGGTGAAGCCACCGTTGGCCTTCAAGTCGATGAACCACTGGTTGATGGTCTCGCCGGCTTTCAAGTCGTCGCCGGTGGATTCTCTGGCCAAGTACCACAACAGTCTCTCGAAGTTGGAAGAGATCAAGATGTCCATTGCAGGGGCCAACGAAGCTTTAACTTCTCCGCCCTTCTCGTACTTACCACTCTTCAGGAATCTGTCGAGGATGTCGTTCTCGTTGGTGGCGATGATCAGCTTGTCAATTGGCAGGCCCATCTCCTTAGCGTAGAAGCCGGCGAGGATGTCACCAAAGTTACCGGATGGCACGGTGAATCTGACCTTGGCCTCTGGGAACTTCTTGACCAGTTGGAAGTAGGAGTAGAAGTAGTATGTCTGCTGTGCCAAGATTCTGGCCCAGTTGATGGAGTTGACGGCGCCGACGTGGTACTTCTTGTTGAACTCGGCGTCTCCAAAGATCTGCTTGACGATGTCCTGGCAGTCGTCAAAGGTTCCCTTGACGGACAGAGTGTGGACATTTGCGTCTTCGACGGTGGCCATCTGGAGCTCCTGGATAGGGGAGATACGGCCGGTTGGGTACAGGATGAAGACGGAGACGTCCTTCTTGCCTCTGAGACCGTAGATGGCAGCAGAGCCTGTGTCACCAGACGTGGCACCAACCACTGTCAAGACGTCCTTGTCCTCCTGTGGCTTTCCCTCGTTCTTTCTGGTCAAAAAGTACTCGAACAAGTTACCGACGAACTGGAGAGCAACGTCTTTGAAAGCGTACGTTGGCCCGTGGAAGAGCTCCAACAAGTAGAGACCGTTGGCCTCGTCAATGGCCTCGACAGGCGTGACGTCCTCGTGTCTGAAGGTGGAGTACGACTTCTGGACAAGGGTTTTCAGGTCCTCGTTGGAGATCTCAGACTCGTGAATGTACAGTCTCATCACCTCGTAGGCCAGCTCCTGGAACGACAAGTTGGCCCATTTCGTCAAGAAGTCCGGCTCCAAGTGTGGGATCGAGGAGGGGACAAAGAGACCGCCGTCGGAGGCCAGACCCTGCAACACGGCAGCCTCGAAGGACACGGATTGCTGGGTGGAACAGCGTGTGGAGCGGTAAGTCTGGGACATGTTTGTGTGCTTTAATACTTTTAGCTGAGTATCACAAACGGGTACTAAAGGGTTCACAACACGTTGCCGATGACTCTGCTGGAGAAAAAAGAAAAAAGAAAATAAAAAAAAGACCCTCGGAATGTGCTTTGAGTTCCGACTTATATATATAGTGGTACTACTACTCAGGGCTCTCAGTCTCTAAGTGTAAACTTGTATAGTACAACATGGATAGAAGGTATAGATCACGCTCTCCCCGTCTTCAGCAGGATGTCCACGTTCTCAGTGAGCATTTCGTCCGTGTAGAACTCGGATCTTCTCACCGTTTCTTCATTATAGCCTTCATCACCTGCTAATATCTTCAGCAACTTGGAATGAGACTCTGTGAAGTCGGTCAAGAAGCTCGTAGGGTCCTGTGCCAGTTTGTCGTAGAACTGGTACTTTCTGTGTGCGTTGTGTAGGCCCTGGATGCCCAACACAATCTTGGTGTTGAGCTCTTTGATGGTCTCATCGTGCTCTCCAACCATCTTCTTACTCTCAGATTTCCACAACTCCTGTTCCTGTGTGTCTTCGATTGGCACCTCAATGTCAATAACAACGTCTCCCAAAGTCGTAGCCTTGTCGACTCTGATCTGGTACTCCAATACAATAGGCTGTGATGGGGACAAATGCTTATTCAAGAACTCGACAACGTCTTTGAAGTTGAATCTCGGAACACCAAACAACTTCGACAAGTTCTCATCACAGTTGATGATCCTCTTGTCCTCAGCGGCCTGCAAGTTGTTCAACTGGACGTATTGCCACACACAGTACACAGCGTCGTGCTGTGTCGTCTCAACAACACCAAGTAGTCTTGCCAACTCAGGGGATGCCTTGAGCTTAATAGGATACTCCTTTGGCTGGATTGTCACTCTGGCCCTGATGTTCTCGGATCCCGGTCTCTTAACGTCCAATCCGTCGAACTCAACACCTTTCGTCTTTGGATCGGCATTCTCATGCCACTCAATCACGTTCTCCTTTGGGATGGACAGTGGTGCAACCTCCGTGTTGGGGATCAAGTCAATCGAAATACCAGAGATGAAAGAGCTGAACTTCCGTCTCAGTGGGTCTGTGGCCACCTGGTCGTTCACGAGTCTTCCCTCGACTCTTAAAGTCCACGAAGGGTCGTCTCTTGGGCCCGGGGCCTGCTGCTGCCATGGCTGGTTCTCTGCCGTGTTGTACACAAACACACGCAGCAGCTGTTTCTTCCGAGGCAATTTGGACAGTGACTCAGACAAGTCGTTGAACTTTCTCGTCGTCAAAATGTCGATTCTCTTCTCCGCCTCGTACAACTTTCTGTAGAGATCCACTTCCGGGACGATGGTGTCAATCTCGCGCGGGATGGCAATGTCTGTCGGACGCGTCTGAGAAGCTGCGACGCCCTGTGAAATCGGCTGCTGGGGCTGTGGCGCGCGCTGGGGAAGCTTGTTCATTTTGCAGAGCTTGAAACGGGTCAGAACTGGTGTTTTATGGCTGTTCTGTGTGTTGTTCTGTGTTGTTTATAGGCCGCTTTTCATGGACAACTTTGGACCTTCTTTTTTCTGCCATTTTGTGAAGTGTCAGTTTCCCAAAAGCGCGAAAAACTCAGTCGACGCGTTTATTCATAGACGCGTGCACCTTTAATACCTTTCAATACCTCTGAGTATCACACAAATTACATACAAAAAGATGGCTGTCAGGTTCGCAGACGCCGACGACCAGTGGGAAGACGTCCCGGAGGAAACACAGGAAGAAGGGGAAACGAAGGAGCTTTCAATCGAGGAGGAGTACCAGCTGTGGAGGAAGAACTGCCCGGTGATGTACGAGTTTGTGTCTGAAACCGCCTTGACGTGGCCTTCGCTGACTGTGCAATGGCTGCCTGACGCGGTTGTGAAGCCTGAGGACGGCACTGGAATCCCGCAGCGACTCATCATCGGAACCCACACTTCTGGCGAGGACACAGACTACTTGAAAGTGTCCTCCACGCATCTCCCACAGAGTCTTGTATCTTCAAAGGGCAAGGAACCAGAGGAGATCAAGAAGACCAAAGATGAGCTGGACAACGCAAAGAAGCAACAGGCGAACAACGCCCGCTTGAAAGTCATCAAGAAGTTCAAACACGAGTTGGAGGTCAACAGAGCCCGCTCCAACCCTTTCCAACCACAGCAGGT
Source organism: Petasospora maritima (assembly GCA_030557345.1). Lineage (NCBI taxonomy): Eukaryota > Fungi > Ascomycota > Saccharomycetes > Phaffomycetales > Wickerhamomycetaceae > Petasospora > Petasospora maritima. The sequence continues at coordinate 225,714 of JAKTOZ010000014.1, forward strand.
TGCTACCATCTCTGGATCCGGTGATGTTTACTTGTACGACATTGACGGTGATAAAAAGCAGACACCAACTCATTTGAAACACCACACTGACAATGGGTACGGTCTCTCGTGGAACCCGCTCATCAACGGCCAACTGTTGACCTCTTCTGATGACAAGACTGTGGCTCTATGGGACACTTTATCCAGTACAGACAAACCATTGTATGTTTACCAAGATCACACTGATATTGTCAACGAAGTCCAATGGCACAACAAGACATCCCATACATTCGGATCCGTCAGTGATGACAAAACAGTCCGCATCTACGACACAAGAACACACACACAACAGCAAACACTCACCCGTCAAGCCGCCATCAACACCATCTCTTTCTCCAAACACTCTTCAAACCTGTATGCCATTGGTCTTGAAGACTCCACGATTGAGCTGTTTGACCTGAGACAGCCAGGACAGAAGCTCCACACGATCATGGGCCACACGGGCTCGATCTCTTCACTGGAATGGGATCCACACAACGATGGTCTCTTGGCCTCGGGTTCTTCTGACCGTCGTGTTATCCTCTGGGACGTCAAACGCATCGGTGAAGAACAAGTACAGGAAGACGAAGACGACGGTGCTCCTGAACTTTTCATGATGCACGCTGGTCATACAAGTTCTGTCACAGATATCTCTTTCAACCCGTCAATCCCATTCATGTTGGCCTCCACTGCAGATGATAACATTGTCCACTTATGGAAGATCTCGAAGAAGTTGACGGACGAGTACACTGGTGGTGCGTATGAGGAGATTGACGTCTTCTCTTTGGAGTGAGAAAAAAAGCTAAAACTGGGTGTAAATACATGTCTATAAGCTATTTCTTTGTAATATCCAGCGTACATCTGAGCACAGTTGCAAGCGTAAATTTCAGCACAGCGGGGCCATACGGGGGGGGTACTGAAAAATTCCTTCCATCAACACACAAATCGGCCTCTAAAATACCCTTCTTTTATACCATTTACACACCATTTCCATACAAAAATGAACTCCCTCTTCCACCAGCCAGTGCTCAAGCGTGTGCCCTTCGTCAGATACTCCGCTTTGACCAAGCGTGAGAACAAGATCAAAGTGCAACTGCTCAGAGACTTCCCACAACATGGACAAAAAGGTGAGATCATCGAGGTTTTACCCGGTCTGATGCGTAACAAGCTCCATCAGAACAACGGTGCTGCTTATATTCTTCCAGGCGTCGAGCCAAGAATCCCTGTTGTCAAGAGAGAAGTCAAAGTACAACAATTGAAGAGACAACAGACACAGACACAAACACAGACACAGAAGAAGACGGAGGAATCCCCAAAGAAGAAAGAAATCAAGAAGATCGAGCCTGTGGAGCTTGACGGTCTCCTGTTCAACATCCAAACTGAAGCGTCAAATTCAGGTTCTATCAAGGCGTCCACTGGTGGATACTCGATGATCACATTGAACGTTTCCTTGGGTACCATCCGTTTCCATGCTTTGCCAGTGACTAAGACCACTGTGTCCAAGTACATTGGTGATGTCGTTGGAATTGAGGTCCCAGTTTCTGATGTTGCATTGACAAAGGGTAAACAACAGGTGGAGGAGATTACTGAAAAGGGTGAGTACACTTTGACGATAACTCAACAAGGATCCCAAAGCACAGTCTCAAAGAGGGTTGTTGTTGTTTGAATCTTGTGGTAATGACATATTTGTATACTTTCAGGATAATGCATAGCTTGTACATATGAATGTTGTCTGTGTAGTTTACCAGAAGTCTATAATCACAGTGCACAGATCTATGTATGTACTAGTCACAGGTCTACAACCAGACTTAATTAATTCCTTTTCTTTTATATTCAAAAAAACAATGCATAACCTCATTAGTACAACCTCTCAAGCCCAGTGTGTGTTCAATCAGCTTTTAATACAACAATAACAGAGTCACCTCTCAAGAACAATTTTGAAATGTATCTGTCTTTAGTCACTGGTTTTCCCTTTTTGCCATTGCTTCCCCTTGGTGTTTCCGTCCAGAGCTATAAGATATGTTAGTATATGCCTCTTATCTCTCCATATTTTGCAAATAAAACTTACTTCTTTAACGTTCTCCAAGACAAGATTAGAGTGTCTGTCAAAGGCCCTCACTTTAGCAAGCAGCTTATGGTTGTTTCTGCAACTTATCAACACCTGTGTGCCGTTCTTCACTGCGTCCTGTAACACGGACATCGGACCATTGGAGAACTCGTACTCCTCAAGCTTCTGGAGCTCCGTCTCCGTCAGTTCATTGCGTGGACGATCAACAAGTTCACTTATAAGATGGTGTTAGTATATCAATCTTTACCGTTCAAAAGTGTGGAAAAGCTCCATTTTTCTGCACCAATCATACAATACTCACGCCATTACTGTATATGTCTCTTTGGTGTAACACAAATGTCTCCTTCCTGCCAATATACACCGAAAACAACCTCCGAAACCGACCTCCTCCTTGTTAATCAGAGTTGAACTTTTGCAACTGGAAGTCGGAACTCGTGGAATACCGGGGTACTGATTACTGCATATGGAGCTCCGACCTAAGAGACCCTCGGAACTTCGAACTGACACGAAAAAACGCGAAAACGCGTCAGTGCAAAATGTTTCCCAATCGAGCTTAAATGAAGTGCAGGACAAAGAACAACACCATAGAAGTCCTGCCAAAAAGGTGCTGAACAGGTGCTGAACACTCACAGAACACACACAAAACACATACACACACAAAGATGTCATTCGACAGAGGAGACGTCTACACAGCCAGCGTTCTGCCCGGCGAGGAGAACGACGAGGACTCCAACCAGGAGTTCATCACCGCCTTCAGGAAGTTCGTCCTGGAGTTCCGTGTCGGCTCTGAGTTCGTGTACCGTAACCAGTTGAGGGAGAACTTGCTGGTTAAGGACTACTCCCTGGTTGTCGATAGTGTTGATCTTATCCGCTACCAGGAGAACCTCAACAAGCACCTGATGGACGCGCCTTCTGAGATGGTGCAACTGTTTGAAAAGGCCATCACGGACGTTGCGAAGAGAATCGTCTACTTGGAAGAGTCTGAGATCCCGCCAAACTTCCCAACGTGCCAGCTCATCCTCAAGTCAGGTGCTGCCAAGCTCACCATCAGAGAACTCGACGCCGTCCACATCTCCAAGATCATCCGTGTCAGTGGTATCGTCATCTCCGCCTCCGTTCTCCACTCTAAGGCCACTTCGGTCCAGATCATGTGCCGTTCTTGCAGACACACGCAAAGAATCAACGTCAACTCGACGTTCGGTGGTGTCACGCTACCAAGATTCTGCGGTGCCATCCCAGCAGACGGTGAGAAGTCCCAGTGTCCTCATGACCCATACGTCATCGTCCACGACAAGTCCATGTTCATTGACCAGCAGAGTTTGAAACTACAGGAATTGCCGGAAATGGTCCCAGTTGGTGAGATGCCAAGACACATCCTTCTCTCTGCTGACCGTTACTTGACAAACAAAGTCGTCCCAGGTACCCGTTGTACAATCACTGGTCTTTACTCGACTTTCCAGTCTAAGCTCAAAGGTCCCTCTTCAGTTGCCATCAGAAACCCATACATCAGAGTCATTGGTATCCAAACAGATGTTGACCACAACGCCGCTGGTAACGTCATCTTCACAGAGGAAGAAGAAGAGGAGTTCTTGGAAATATCAAGAAGACCAGACTTATACCAGGCTTTTGCCAGTTCCGTTGCCCCTTCCATTTACGGTAACGAGGACATTAAGAAAGCCATGGCATGTTTGTTAATGGGTGGCTCCAAGAAGATATTGCCAGATGGTATGAGACTCAGAGGTGATATCAACGTCCTGTTGCTTGGTGATCCAGGTACTGCCAAATCCCAACTCTTGAAATTCGTTGATAAGGCCAGTCCTATCTCCATTTACACCTCTGGTAAAGGTTCTTCCGCTGCTGGTTTGACCGCTTCTGTCCAGAGAGACTCCTCCACGAGAGAGTTTTACTTGGAAGGTGGTGCTATGGTTCTCGCAGATGGTGGTGTTGTTTGTATCGATGAGTTCGACAAGATGAGAGAAGAGGACAGAGTCGCCATCCACGAGGCCATGGAACAACAAACCATTTCTATTGCCAAAGCTGGTATCACCACTGTCTTGAACTCCAGAACTTCGGTGTTGGCTGCTGCTAATCCAATTTTCGGTAGTTATGATGAAATGAAGACTCCTGGTGAAAACATTGATTTCGCTGCCTCCGTCATGTCGAGATTTGACATGATCTTCATCGTTAAAGACGACCACAACGAGGCAAGAGATGTCTCTATCGCCAACCACGTCTTGAATATCCACATGGGAAGAACAAACAACCAAGAGTTTGTCGGTGAGATCTCATTGGACAAGATGAAGAGATACATCTCCTATTGTCGTGCCAAGTGTGCTCCAAGACTCTCTCCAGATGCTGCTGAGAAACTCTCTTCCCATTTCGTCGAGATCAGAAAACAGGTCCATGACAGAGAAGTCGAGGCAGATGAGAGATCCTCGATCCCAATCACAGTTCGTCAATTGGAAGCCATCATCCGTATCTCTGAATCTCTTGCCAAGTTGGAACTATCCCCAGTTGCTAATGAAACACACGTTGATGAAGCCATCAGACTCTTCCAAGCCTCAACTATGGACGCTGCTGCTCAAGGTATCACCAACATGTCCAAGGAGACACAGGACGAGGTGAGAAAGATCGAGAGAGAGATCAGAAAGAGATTGCCAATTGGATTCTCTACAACTTATGACACGTTAAAGAGAGAGTTCGTCGCTGGTAAGGAATACAGTCAGTTTGCATTGGATAAGGCTCTCTACGCAATGGAACGTCAAGAGGCTGTCACGTTCAGATTCCAGAGACAAAACATCTTGAGATCTGGTGTTTGATATGCGCTCTGGAAGTGTACTCTACTTGGCTTTGCCCTTTAATGATTCTACGTGGTGTTATGGTTTCCTTCACTTCTCTTATACTTCTTTGTTTTTTTTTCGTTATACAAAACTGCTTTAATCTGATCTGTTATATATGATGAAAATGTAGATGGCTACTGGTTATCGTATCTGAAGCCGTAAATCATTCATCTATTATTTTGTAGTTCAACAAGACGTTGCGTTATTGCAGCATCAAGCCACGTTAACTTTACCAGTCTGTGCCAATGGAGCCACTAACCCAGTTGCTCTGTTCAACACTGTCTCGATTCTTCTCTTCAAAACATTAGAAGAACACTCAACAGTCATACGGATGTAATCAATCGTCGCCTTATGTGTGTTGACAGTGACGATGGCACCTTGACCATCTTCATTGATGACGAACCCATCACCAAACTGAGCCTCGAGAACGGCATTGACTCTTTCAATTCTGGTCTTAACAGTGTAATCGGCCAATACACTTGGTTCTTCGGCATGATTGCACGATTGAGAGGACATCTTAACAGAAGCAGGTGATGAGTCAACAGACATCAAAATAGCCACTGCGGAATCGGCGATTGTATCATTGATTATACCACTCATCCATTCAATAGTACAGACACCACCGACGATGTTGATGGTGATCTCATTCATGATTCTGGCTTCGTACTCTTCTTCGTCGTCAATCAAAACGTCAACATGACCAAACATTTGGAACAGATGCCATTGAATCAAATCTCTTCCGGCATCAACACGAATAGTTTGACGTTCTTTCACAATAGTCGATGTCAATCCAGCGTACTCTCTCACATCGTCGACCTTCATCAGGTTCAAGTCAAAGTCCTTGGAGACTAAGACACCACCAATTGTGTTCTTTTCCTTGTCTTCAACAATAGTACCAACAGCTTTGGCAATCTTGAGGCCTTTGAATTGTAAACTGAGTTCATCACAGTTTCTTGGGTTGTACACTTTGACTTCCTTATCTGTGTTCTTGAATTTGGAATACTTGGATAAAAGAGCAGATTTCAATCTACCCATTGGGTTGGACTCTCCATGGACCAAGATGATTGATCTTGGATCAACTTCTTCAATGAATTGAGCATTCTGACCATAATCAACATGTGCAGCGAATGAGATCTCTTCAATGTTGAGTCTTCTCTGGATGTAAGAGTCTGGATTGCTCACAGATGGGATAGTGTCAGGTTCTGTTATCAAGGCCTTAGCCAATGTACCCTCAACGGAGTAACCTGTAAGGATGACAGAGTTTCTGGAGTCTGGAGCCCATCTTTCCAAGAGCTCTCTGGATACACCGTTTTGTAGCATACCAGGACTGGCGACGACGACACAAGGTCCGAAATCTTCAAATCTGTCGAGGTTCTTGATGTTTCTCACGTGTTTGAATTGGAAAGGATTGGAGCTCTGGTCTCTGAATTGTTTTCTGATGTTGTCATTCATCATGTTGATGTACGTTTGGAACACGGCCAAACACTTCTTGGCCAGTGACGAGGCGTAGTAGACGTTGATGGAGTCGAGATCTTGGTGGTTGGACCAGTACTCATCCAAGATCAATAGAAGCTCCTGGGCCGTACCGAGGGCAAACACGGGCAGTAGCACACGGCCACCTTTCGTCAGCGTCGAGTGTATGAGGTTTGTGAGTCTCAGCTCTTTCTCAAGACGTGGCTCGTGTGTGGCGGTACCGAACGTCGACTCCGTGATGAGCACGTCTGGCTTCATTGGCGGCACCTCGGCCGGGTTCAAGTGGCGGGACTCCTCACGCGAGTAGTCTCCTGTGAAGAGGATCTTGAGGCCACTGATCTCGATCATGTACATGGCGGCGCCGAGCACGTGACCGGCGTGGTACGCGGTGAATCTGATTCCGTCAACCTCGTTTGTGGAGTGGTAATCGACGGTCTCGATCTTGTCGAAGGACTCCAGCAGATCCTCGTCTGTGTAGAGCGTCGTCGAAGAGCCAATGGACGTCACTTTCACGAAGTCCGTCAGCAGCCAGCGGTAAATGGCCTTCGTCGGGTGGGTCATGAACACGCGCCCGTTGAAGTTGGTGTGTTGCATCACGTAGGGCAGCGAGGCGGCGTGATCCAGGTGGAAGTGCGAGATGAGCAGGATGTCCACCGTCGAGAGGTCAAACTCGTCGTAGAAAGGCAGGGCAGCAATTCCCGAGAAGGCCGGGTGGATTCCAGCGTCCAGCATGATCGTTTTGCCCTTGTACTGGATGATGTGGCACGATCTGCCGACCTCAGAGCCACCGCCCAGGGCAATGAACTTGAACGATTCGGCGTCGTTTGTGGGCTGTGGAAGGGCGGTTAGTACCAATTGTGAGATGTAAAGTCCTCTTAATGAGCATTGCATATTCAACTTACTTCTGGAGTGTCAAACGACATGGTTCCGGTGTTTTATCTCGGTTTCCCACTGCAATGCCCTGTTGTTGTGGAAGACTTCTCTGGCGCTTCGATCAAAATTTCGCGGAACTGGGAGTGGCCCAACCATGTTTCTTTTATAAGTTATATTGTGGTGGAACGTTGATAACAACAGCTCCAGCGCGTGCTCAAACTTTACGGTGACAAAAGGCATCCAAGGACAAATGACCTCTGGAGTGTCGACTGATTGTACAACAATGGCAACACCCACACTGAAACTGGTTCTGGTTCCCGTGGCCACAATTGGCTGCGGTAAGACCACAACATCTCAGACACTTCTCCACTTATTCCCTGAGAGGATGGGGGCCGTGGCGAATGACGACATGCCAAGTGGGAAGAAGGGCAAGGAGCGGTTCATAAGATGTGGTCTCGATATACTGAAGGAGAAGGACATAGTCGTGTTGGACAGGAACAATCACCTCTTCGGTGGTCGTGACTACATCTTTAATGACTTCGAGAAGTACAGAGGTGACTACCTCCAAGACACCCAGGACGTGAGGTTTGTCTGTTTGTCGTTCATCCAGAGAAATGTCAAATCACGGGATCTATGGGACATCACGACCAAGAGAGTCATTGACAGGGGAGATAATCACCAATCCATTAAGGCCAATGCCGACGGTCCAGCCTTTGTCAAGAAGATTATGGGTGGCTTTGTCTCCCAGTTTGAGCCAGTGGACACGAGAAGAAGTCCAGATTCAAAGTTCGACCACCTCATTAATCTCACTGTCACTGAGAAGGACTCATCGTTAACGAATGCCCAAGTGGTACTAAGGGAACTACAAAAGAGATACCCAGAGCTTCACCTCACCACACCAACAGACGAAGAATGGAAAGACAGTTTCACAAAGGCTTTGGGTTATACGCCAGAGTACACCAAGAATATGGGCAAAAAGGCCAAGAACTCATCGTCACAGAAGGCTGGTAAGCAGCAGTATGGCAACGTCCTGGATATGCTCTCGCCCAGAAAGGGAAACACAGATGCAAAATGAAATTTATAGAGTAAATGAAAAATAGAGATGATGATGATCGGATTCGAATCTGGAACGTATTTCTCCCATGGCCAGGTGGTCTCGAAATGCTTGTAATTAAAAAAAAAACTGAGGCTATAAAAAAGAAAAAAACCAATATGAAGAATCTACTACACCAAAACACGAAGGATCATTACAAAGATTAGAGATTACTATAAAACCAGGGGAAGTGTAAAAAGGAATGTATCAAGAGAAATCAGTGGATCTTCTCGGCTTCAGAAGAGGCGTTCTGCTCGTTGGAAGATGAGCCATCGGCACCATGCTGGTTATCCAAATCAATGTCAAAGTCTTGAGCAAACTCTTCAGCCTCTCCGGCCTCTTCATGAGCGTCGTCATCAATGTTCTTGATGTCAACAATACCGTAGATAGAAATGGTTGTCAGACCCAAAACAGCAGCGATAACGGAGAAGACAAAGGCAACGTAACCCTTGGCGGTGAAACCACCTGGGATGTCCTTCTTCTGAATGTTCTCACCGGTGAGATCAAGGAAGTTGGTGTTACCAGCAGCATTGGTGTCTGGGTTGATACCAACGTTCTTACACACGTTGATATGAGACTCGGTCATTTGCTGTGTGGCATTTGACTGGATCTCCAATGGGGCCTCAATGAACACAAGAGCAAGACCTTGCTCCAAATGCCACTCAATGTGACAATGGAAGAACCAAACACCTGGGTTGTCAGCCTTGAAACGAAGAACCATGTTACTCTGTTCACGAAGGTAGACTGTGTCTCTCATCATTGGGTATTCAGGGAACTCGGTGTGGTTGTCGGCGTTGAAAGCCACTGGTGAATCAGAGTCATCAACAGTTGGAGCACGGTCAATGACTTGGAAGACGTGACCGTGGAGATGGAATGGATGCTTACCGGTATCCTGGTTGTTAACAACAATCTCGATGATGTCATCTTTCTGCAAGACAATTGAATGAGTGTTAGTACCGTAGATAACTTCGTTTGTGGCGTACTCGCCAGCGGAAAGAGCTGTCAACAAGATAGGAGTCTTTGGAGCAGTGTAAGTGATGTTGTTGAAGAAAGCGTAGTTGACACCGTTGATCAAGTTGTCCATAACGACATCAACAGTCAAAGTGTAATCAGGGTCGTCATACAACTCAACTTTATCGTATGGAACCAAGTAGAAGTCATCCAAGTAGCATTCAACATCGAGGCAATCCGTGTAAGCTTGGCCATCTGGGTTGTCATTCTCGTCAGAGTAAGAGATGTAGTGAGTAGCATTAACAACAAGATCATCAGGAACGGTATCAAGCATACCTTGGTCAACAAGCTGCATGATACGGTAGTTCTGGTCTGTATCAGACTTGGTCTTCAAGAGCACGGTGTAACGCTGGGCAACGGTGATGTAGAGCATTGTGGCGTTGTATGGCTCCACGGCAATACCATCAACTTCAACAACCTGGAAGTCGTGGTCCTCGATGAACCACCAGTAGGAAGTGAAACCACCCATGTTGATGAGTCTGAGCAAGTATGTTGTGTCTGGCTCGACGGACCACGTCGCGTTTCTGGTGTTGTTCATGAGGAAGTTCTGAGGGATAGGCTCGGCACCTGTAGGATTGTTCTTGTTGAGGAAGTCTGGCATGAGCTCCATCGAGGTCTCGTGGTACCATTCGGACAAGTAGAGAGCAGTCTGCTCGTCGTAGTCTGTTCCCTGCTGGTAAGGATAGTCCTCATCCTCAATGATGAACAGACCTCTCATACCGTCGATGTACTGTCCACCAGTGTGGGCGTGGTACCAGTAAGAACCGTGCTGGTCCGGCACCGTGAAGTTGTAGAGCAGAGTGTCGTTGGTGCCGATTGGGCACTGTGTGATCATCTCCGGGCCATCCATCTGGGCAGAGCCGTGCTGGAAGATACCGTGGAAGTGGAGGGAGGTGTTGAGGTCCGGGAAGCCGTTGGTGAGGTACACATTGACCGTGTCTCCCTTGTTGATGATGATGTTCGGCCATGGGTACTTGCCGTTACAAGTGATGACTGGTCTCTCAAGCATGTTATCAGGGTTGGCGGTGCCCCAGCCAGTGGTCCAGTTGAACGTGTGTGTCTCAGCAGCGGCGACCGTGGCGAGAGCCAGGCCTGTGGCAAGCTTGAGAATTGCAACCATTCTTGTTCTTCTCTTAGGGATGTAACATCAAGGAGACTAGCAAGTGGACAGTGCCGGCCATATATAAGTTCAGGGACGGGAAACCCAGACGGGACTCGAGAATCGAGATTGACTTGAGAGACGTCTGCACGAACAGGCAGTCCCGCGGACTGTCCCCCATAGCGATATATAAGTTTGAGTCCAGAGACTCGCCTATGTCCCATGACCTGACGTCAGCTTGTGATCATGTCCTGCAGAGTCCTGGACTGAGATGCTGCTCCTGCGGGACTGGCCGGACTAGTGCAAGACTCAAGAACGTCCGGACGGCGGACACGCGAGCTTTGTCCCAGAGGCCTAGTCGCGGGTCTAGACCATAGCCATAGCTCAGCACAAGACACAAGACAGATCAGTTGTAATTGGTTATTCGTGAATCTTAGGATTATAATATATGGTGCCACTTTCGAATTAATATTCTAGCCAAGACTTTCAGGGGGTTATTATAATTCTCTTCAGGCCCACAAACTGACAGTGGAATCCCTCACCACGGCAGAGTCTGAAAGCTGACAGCTCGAGTCTAGGTCCCTGTCCTATGTCCCGGAGCCATGCTGGAAGACAAGGCCCTGGCATTTGTCTCCACATACGATCAATTGACCAACCACCGGCGCGCACGGGCATTTAACGTTATCTGTTCGATCAGATGTCAGACTCAGATATTCGCATATTCTGGGGTGCCATTCCGAGAGGGGGAAGTCTAGGTTAAGAACACAGTCCTAGGTCATGGAGGGATGTGGATGAGCCCCCAATATTTAAGCTTAATTTTGACAAGACTTTTAGATCTGCAAGTTGAATCGACTGTTAGCGCTGGCAGCACTTGGCGAAAGAACCGAGAGCAGACCTGCTGCTCAGCAGTTGCCAAGTACTGTTGGGCTCAGCTCTTCGCTATCAGTTCGATCTGATGGCCGATTGAAGATTACAGCGCTTACAGTAGTTTTGCTTATGTCCGTGCTCACTGGTTTAACAATCGGGGTGAAAATATTTTCCACGTCCTCGTATGATCATGCCTTGCGGTGGGAAGTTGGAACATGATCTACGTACAAACGTACACTCTACATGGGCATGGCAGGCGACTAGAATTCACCGAGACCCTAGCGAGAGTCTAGGCCCTTGTATCACGCCTGGATGGAGCTAGGGCACACAATTTTTTGAAGGTGTACGCACTCAAATTACAGTACAAAGCTTCCATCGTCTCAATAAGACCACCAAATGGGTCAATTGCAGAACTGAAAGGTGCACCTTTGCTCTGATAAGATGAAGAAACCATGTGTACTATCACAAAGTAAACGCTGGCCCGTCCAAGTTCGTCAGCTACGGACGTAGGCGGAATGCCATCCAACTATGCAGCCCCCAGGGGACCTGAAGTGACGGGTCTAGAGCCTAGCCTCCTCTAGAGACACGGTTATGTAATTGTCCCACAAGTTCATGATGGACCAGAGGCATCACGTCTAGTCTCGTAGTCCGCTTAATTATTCCAGGGACATTCACATGATGATGATTTGCTAATAATTACCCTCGAGACACACGACAATAACGCACACCCGGTTTTTCCATGCAGAGTGTAGCCACTCACATCAAGTGAAATAACCTTAATTACTTTGCAGTTGTGTCTCGCTTGTTTGTATCCTTGGACTCGAGCCTCAACTCTCGGAGCTAGAATGGACATTGGAGACTGGGTGGACTCAACAGAACTCTTCAGTAATTGGTCACACGAAGGACAATTTGGGTGTCAACTTGTTTTGCCGCATAGAGCATTGATCTGGCACAGAGGTTGAGGACGAAAGGCATTTCAAAGGCATTCGAAAGGCACATGCTGGTCGCTGGCTGTTGGCTACGTTCTCTGGTTCTTCAGTTTCCAACGGCCAAAAGCTGGGGAACAATAGAACTTTATATAAGTTTCTGACGATCTATTAAATTGCTCGCATGGATCTATTGAGAACTAAAACTAAGCCTCATAGGCCCGTTATTTGCTCAAAGTGCTCACTGCAGGGCCCTGGCCCCTGGGCGGCCTTGGGTGAAATTGCTTGAAGTTGAAGTTGCGCTTATACAGTTTTTTTGCGGGCTCGTAACCAAATAGCTCCTCTGTGTATCACTGTCAGGCAGGCCCGCCGGCCCCTAGATCTTGATATTTGGGTGATCTGTGCACTATTTGTCGCCTTTTAGGTGATTATAATACTCAGCAGCTTTCTCTGACTGTGGTAAAGCAAAGGCAGCAAGGTGGTTCCTGTTCAAAGTGCCACCTCAAAGTAGTTCAGTATACAACAGTTATACCTTATGCCGAGGAAGGGCTGGAAGCTCCTCGATTACCCCGAATTATGAGCTGTTGAGCGCTTGGTTGTCAAGATGACAGAAGAGAATCAAGTTGGAACGATCGATGAGAGATTTTGTATCTTCCATCTCTAGTCTCATAATTACAACACTCCGCCACTCGAGCTGAGCTTGACCACCGCACTCCATAACCCTCAGTGATGACAGCCTCCGGTGCTGTTGGTTGTTGGGTCTGAAAAAAAAGCGCGTCATATGAGACTCTGGAAGTTCAGCAAAAATCAGAGCTCTTCAACAAGTCTTATGTTTGGCCCCAACAACAAGCCACATGCATACATAAGACTCAAGCCACACAACACATCGAAATGACCAAGTGACACTGCCGAGTGCCCAACATGGCGGGGTAGTCGTGTCGCGACCGGGTGCAAAAAGAAAACAGAGCCACGAGGGCATCTCGAGAAAGTGGAACTCTCGGAGCCTCGTCCCTTTCAAAACCCACAGGAGGGCGATACAAGACTCGCAAAAAGATGTCAAACATCAGAAACACGTCTATTATTAAGACACTGCACACTCTCATATCCGAGACGGCGGCCCCTGGCCGTCTGAAGGCCAAGCCCACGAGCCCATCGGTCCACACCCACGAAGCCCGCGATGGCCAGGGTTACAAGCGCTCCACCGCCCCAACCGCGCTCCCTATCAACAAGATCATTACTACGAAGCTGTTCCCACTCGACTCGGTGTCCTCCATGCGAGACTACATCTCGAGAAAAGAACTCGACAGGGCCCAGGATGGGCTGTTGAGACTCTTGCCCTTCTACACCGGATCAACCCAGTACGCAGACACCAACTCTGCTATTGGGCTGGAGACCAACAAGGCCGACGACTTCAGAACCTCCGAGGTGCTCAAGGTCGAGGTTGGCAAGGGCAGATACATGAACGAGTTCACGATATACCCAAAGGACGCCGACTTCGACAAGCTTAACCATTTTGTCCTCGTCCATGGATACGGTGCTGGGTTGGGCTTCTACTTGAAGAACTTTGAAGGAATTTCACAGAACAAAAACTGGTGTATCCACGCCTTGGACCTCTTGGGATACGGCTGCTCCACGAGACCGAAGTTTGACAAGAATGAGTCCATCGAGTCCTACTTCGTCGACACATTGGAAGAGTGGAGAAAGAAACGTGGTATTGACAAGTTCCTCATGTGCTCCCACTCTCTCGGTGCCTACTTCTCTGCTATGTACACCATGAAGTACCCGGGACACGCTCAGAAGCTCTTGTGCATCTCTCCTGCTGGTATCTACAGAGACCCAACACCGCCAGGCCAAATCCCAGTGTGGTTCAACTGGCTTTGGGAACAGGGTGTGTCTCCGTTTGCCCTGGTGAGAAACGCTGGTCCATTCGGAAGCATGGTGACCTCTGGTTGGACCTCGAGAAGGTTCTCGAAGTTGACCCAAGCCGAGCAGGACTGTTTGCACGACTACACGTACAGAATCTTCAATGCTCCAGGTGCTGGTGAGTACTACATGCCACAGATCCTCGCCGCTGGCGGTGTTCCAAAGACTCCATTAGTCGAGAAGATCGAGAATATCTCTTGTGACACGGTCTGGGCTTACGGTGATGAGGACTGGATGCCACGACAAGGTGGTATTGACTGTACTGAGAAGATCACCAAAAATACCCCATACAAGAGTGAGGTGATCGAGTTCAACAACTGTGGCCATCACATCTACTTGGACAACTACCCAGAGTTCAACGACTACATCTTGAAGGAGATGGAAAACTATGAGAAGGTGTACGCTTGATTTCCAGAGCATTTATACAACTGGCTTATATAGAAACTACAAACCCATCATGCACGATTTATACGAACGTTAACAACTTAACAAATACATTCTATTAATTAGGGAAAAATGTTTATATCGATCATCACTTCAACAAGAGCTGGGCTTTACGCTTACCAACACTCTGATCCAAGATAGATCTCACTTCAACCTGAACCTTATCAAACACAGCGACGCTTCTCATGGAACCATCCTTCTGCTTGAAAGTCAACTCATACTTCTCCTCTACAAACTTGGCATCAGTAACGTTCGTAGTCAAATCATCCAACTTGATCAAACTCTCAACACCAAACTTAGGAACAAGAACAACAATACCATTACTGAACACTCTGATCACATAACCAGTCTCTGTAGACTCATTGTTCTTCATCACTTGACCAACATAGTACTCAATAGAAGCTCTTCCAGCAAACTGAGCATTTCTGTGTCTCTTGTTCATATTCTTGCAAATCAACTCCATCTTCTGCTTATCTCTATGGGACAAATCCAATGGTTCATACCCAATGGCAGCAGCCAATTGACGATGGGCAACAATGTCACAATAACGTCTGATTGGGGATGTGAAATGTGTGTAAATGTCCACTGCAAGACCATAATGACGGAACTCTGGGTATCCATAAGAACCGGATGAAAAGTATTCAGCAGCGGTCATGGAACGTGTGGACATGATACGGATCAATGTGTTGAAGTACTCGTCTTGGTTATCGACACAACGATCAAGAGAATCAGCAAGGGCTTTTGAAGATTCAATAGAGATGGCCAAGTTCTTACGAACTCTGAGCATGTCGTTCAACTTCTCAAAGTTTGTCGATGGTGGTGCGTTATGTCTTCTGAGCATTGCTGTTTGTGGATATTCAGAGAAGATCTTTCTTGCAACTGAGATGTTAGCCAACAACATAAACTCTTCAACAAGAGAGTTTGTCTCAAACAACTCTTTGATTTCAACTTCACCTGGATCAGAAGTTTCAGAATCCATATGGACCTTAACTTCTGGAGATGCCAAATTCAAAGCACCAGCCTCCATTCTCTTCTGTTTCAACTTCTTGGACAAACGTAACAAAGCTCTCATACCTTGAGTCAACTCATCCTGTTGAGCCTTATCATCAATACGCATCTGTGCACGTTCATAAGAGAAGGCCTCTCTTGAAGCAATGATGGACTTGCTGAACTCGACGTTAACAATGTTGGAATCATCATCCAATTCCCAAATGACAGAGAATGCAAATCTTTCAACGTATGGCTTCAAAGAACACAAATCAGTACCAAGCAACATTGGCAACATATCAATTCTCTTGTCGACCAAATAGACAGATGTTGATCTCGAAGCACCTTCAGCATCCAATGGAGTACCAGCCTTGACGAAATGAGTAACATCGGCAATGTGGACACCAACTTCCCAATTACCATTTGGCAACTTCTTAGCGTGTAAGGCATCATCAATATCAACACAGTTTGGTGGATCGATACTGCAAATGAGTTTATCTCTGAAATCTTTTCTCTTTGGTAATAATGGATCTTTGCTCAACACTTCTGGGTCTTTCAAGTCCTTTGGAACAACCCAATCGTGACCTTCAACTGGCAAACATTCCAGCACGGATTTGGAGAATGGTCTGTATTCAACGTCATGCTCCAAGAGCAATGCTTCAGTTTCAGCCTCGACGGACTCGGATTCACCAAGACATCTAACGAAATGACCTTCTGGGTATTTTGTAGAAGTGGACCAAGAATCAACTGCAACGACAAGTTTCTGACCAAGTAGTTCTTTAGCACGACGAGTTCTGATTCTGATTCTTGGCAAAGTCTTATCCATCAACTTGACAAAACAAGACTGGGCAGAGTTAGACATAGTTTTGGAGACAGAGTTCTCAACAATTTGACCAACGTAAGGTCTCCATGATCTCTTCACCACACCAACAACACGACCTGTTGGTTGTAAATCCGAAGTGGAATTCTGTGTGTTGATGGCATCCTGGGTCAAGAGTCTTCTCTCTTTATCAGAGATGGATGGGGAGTCTTCATTGTCTGGGTCCTCATTGGTGTTAACGTCATCATCAATGATCATGGTAGATGGTTTCTTCCATTGTGATTTCGGTAACAATTCCACAACGACTTGATCACCGTTGAAAGCTCTGTTCAAGTTTTCACTTCCAATGAGCAAAAGTGGCTTTGGTAATGATGCAATGGATATTTCACCTTCGAGGAAGTTGTATGAAGAGATGTTGACAGATCCTTGGTATAAAGTACCGTTCTTCAAACCACCCATGAGTCTGGCGGTGGAGTGGTAGTCATTGAAGAAAGTCTGTGTCTTCTCACGGGCCTTGAATGTATCTTCTGTTGGGATGAGGTCCTTAAGCTCGTTGGCATTTGGATAGAGTTCAACGTACTCTTGCAATGTTTTGGTGATGATTCCTTCTTTGACAGCGGCTTGTTTGTTCAGTTTGTCATTTGTGATGAGAATGGTGTTGATCTTGTGTGATTCGAGATGTGATTGGAACCACTTGGCGACTGTTCTTATAGCTCTGTCGTTTCTGTCGTTGATGGACTCGTTGTTCAGTCTCTCCGTGAACGTCTCCTCGTGGAACTCGTTGTGGAAGACGATGAATCTCTTCTCGTTGTCCTTGCACAGTGTTCTGATTCTGTTGTAGATCGGGTAACTCTTGTTTCTGACCTCGTCGAGCGTTGTCTGTGGGACGATGAAATCAAAGAAGATCTGGCTGTTCTCCAAGAGATCCATCGACTGGAGCACGATGTTGGTGTCAACGACGACGTAGTGGCGGCCCACCTCTTTCAGCTTGAGCGGCGACTCGCTCAGGATGAACTTCGGCAGCTGGCCCTGGGCGTCTGGAGCCACAATGCCCGAGCACTGTTCACACGCTTTGGAAGAGCATGGGATGTCTGTTCTGAGGTAGTGTTCTCTGACGATTTTGGAGGCGTTTCCGTTTCTGGAGCGCACAAACACTTTGGAGGTCACAGTGAGACCCTCGGAGAGCCTTTTTCTGGTAACTTCAACCGACATTTCTACTTCGTTCTCTGTAGCGCCGTGGGTTTGTATAAGAAAGTGGCGACCTCCGATGATTAATTGATGCTCTTCACTGTTGATGGGAGGATTTCAAAATTTTCGCGGTGTCGCTTAGGTAAGCTAGTGATTATGTAATCTTGCTTATGTAATCCATACACATGTTCTTCTAATTATATGAATTGTGAATCACATGTAAACGCTATGTTTCAAAACTTTAGCTCTTATGAATATTCATGATCCAAAGTTATCGGATCACAACTTTCAGCCCAGTACCTCGTTCTGATCTCTAGTTGTCGTCTATGACCATCTACTTCACCGTATGCTCTTCAGATCAACTTACACTGTGTAAACCACACAGGGCCCCTGATTTCGTTGATGATCCTGTCAGAGTAATAGACATTGCATGTTCTGAGAGTCTATTGTATTTCCTGTTGTGCTTGTTTATGTAGATCTACTGGAATGATTGCTTTCTTTGTATGACAGGACAAAGTGGATCCAGCTTGAGCACCACGAACCGGGCGCTTAGCTTGTAAACCCACCAAACCCCATCAGATTGTATTGGCAGTCTATACAAGAGTGGAAACACGGGTTGTGGTGGTGTGTTCACATACAGCAGCGGAAGCGAACCCTCAATGGTGTCTCTCTCACTTGCAATCCGCCATGAGCAACTCATAGTGCGAAGGTCAAAGGCCGTGCCGGAAACGCAAGGAGGTTCACCAGCAGGGTACCCAACGCAGGTTCTTTGGCTCAGATTGACCAAGCTCCACATTCAGCCTCATCGAAGCCACTCAAGGAATTCATAAAGGTCATCACGCATTTTGCGGGGCCAGAGTTGCTTGTGGTTCACAAAGAGGAAGAGGGCGAGCTTTTATACACCCCGCGAAAGTGGCCACAGATACAAGTTGACGGCGGCTACTGGGTCTACAAAAATATGTCTGTTTTCTGTTGAAAGTGTGACAAAGTGTAGATTGGGACTCAGAGTATTGACAGGTGAGCGAATCAACCTTACCGCCCTGTTCCTTGGTCCACAATTCGCCGTGTTTCTTGGGTAGATATACACACTGCACAACGATATTAACAAGGTCTGAAACGTGGAGCAATTGTGCAACTTGACCACAAGAGCGTGTAAAAGGGCTTTCTTCAAATAAAGAGCATGGAGTTGAAGACGGACGGGTTCTTTTCTCTGGATGAGATACTTCAGAAACTTCAGACACTTGGAGGCAAACTTGGCACCGTTCTGGCTTGGAAGAGTGGTGTTGTTGACGAAGTACTACATAGTACGCGGGCCGTTTATCAATAATCCACAGCCGGCCCCTAGTCACGTGTTGGTCGGATATTACCCCATTGGAGCAGTGTGGAGTGTGGAGATTTTGTTGGGGGCAGTCAGCCGCAAAGGCCCAACAAAAATGAATTGGTGCAGCAGCGTTTGTGGTGTGCACAAGCAAAAGGAACAAGGCCCTCTTGAAGGCTGGAGACAATAGCCCAGAGAGAGGGTGGAAGTGCGCACAAGACTGGGTTTCCGATTTGGGGAAGAGCCAGGAACACCCGGCGATGGGCCCTAACTCTGGCGCATACGGCGCTGGGAACAATGGCCTCGTGGTTAGTCTGGTCCCCCACAGATTTGCGAGTCTGCATGGGGTGCTATTTGATGCGGAGCCCTGGCTCCCTGCCATACAAACAACTCTAGTGTTGTGTTCTGGGCTGTATAGTAGGATGCCCATTGCTCATGTCTTGGGCAGACGTGTCTTTTGTGTCAAAACAGCTCTTGACACCTTTTGCGGTTGGCGCGTGTGGGCTGTGGGCTGTATGGCTGCGTCGCCAGGGAGGTGGAGCGCATATAGAGTTTCTTGGGAGATTCGATTTTGTGGGGTCTCTTGTACAAATGGCTAGGCAGTGAAGTCACCTGGTCAGCCGGTCATTGGCCAGTGATTGGGACTGGGGCTGCTTGTGGGTCTGTCTCTGGCCTTGGTTGGACGTCCGCGTGTTTGTACACGGCGAAGGATAAGACTCAAGAGGTGTTGAGGATTCAGGGGCCCATCTATCCATCTATCCCACCGCAGACTTGAAGACCCGTACTACTTACCAATAAGCAGACACTATGTACAAATCCGCTCGTAAACACAGACATGCAAACGCAGAGGCTGTCAATTTCGCCACGCCATTGATGTTTTAGAGTGATCACTGTTCATCTTTGCCAATGCTATACAGCGTCATGGTGGGGAAGCAAAACCCGTGTTGGAAGGTTGGAAGTTGCGCCCCCACAGCAAGACCGCCCTAGAGATGGACCTGAAAAGCACCGCCTCCACAGGGCATAATTACATAGAAACCACTTAAAGGATCTCCTGATAACCACCACAACTCCACCACCAAACACCGAAGGGAACCCACCCAACCACCACCGAGTTGGGCCTGTGTTCGTGTGTGGGCTGCCGCGGCCTCGGAGATCGTGATGCCCGCTGCCTCCCTGCGTGCGCTGTTATAAAAACCACGCCCCTCCGCCGATGGCAAACTTCCCTCTCCCGAACTCCCGCCCACCACAAGAGCTCTCCACCGCCACTCCACACACGGCGGCTAGCACCAGAACACACACAGCTCACGCTCACACACACAACACTCCACAATGCGCCTCGTGAACGTGCCAATCGGCGAGCCAGCCGGCCCAGGCGAGACCGCCCCAAGAGTCAACGCCAGGCTCCCAAACCACAAGACCATCTCCAGACCAGTGGGCTACAAGTGCTCCACCGTGTACGAGTTCATCCAGGAGGCCTTCGCCAAAGGCGGCAACCGCCACGCCATGGGCCACAGAGACGTGCTCGAGATCCACAGAGAGAAGAAGATGGTGAAGAAGATGGTTGACGGCGAGGAGGTTGAGGTTGAGAAGGAGTGGATCTACTCAGAGCTCTCCGACTACAAGTATGACACGTACAAGGAGGTCAACAAGTTCATCCACCAGTACGGCCGTGGCCTCATCAAGCTCGGCCTCTCCCCGGGAAACACCGACAAGCTGCACATCTTTGCCACCACCTCCCACCTGTGGATGAAGACATTCCTCGCTGCTCAAACACAGTCCATTCCAGTCGTCACAGCGTACGACACATTGGGTGAAAAGGGTTTAACACACTCCCTTGTCCAGACAGAGTCCAGAGCCATCTTCACAGACAATGCTTTGCTCAAGAACTTGGTCAAGCCATTGCAAAAGGCCACCACGGTCAAGTACATCATCCACTCTGAAGATATCAATCCAAAGGATCCAAGACTTGGAGGTGAGTTGTATCGTGATGCCCAAAAGGCACTCGAAGACATCATGGCTGTCAGACCAGACATCCAGGTTGTCTCCATCGCCGAGGTGCTCAAGCTAGGTGACACAGATGACGTTGCTGTTTGTCCACCAAAACCTTCAGATTTGTCTTGTATCATGTACACATCTGGTTCCACTGGTGATCCAAAGGGTGTTGTACTCAGACATGAGAACATCGTCTCAGGTATTGCCGGTGTCTCCTTCATTGTCAACAGAGACATGATTAACGAGCATGACCGTATCATTGCCTTCTTGCCATTGGCTCATATCTTTGAGTTGGTGTTTGAGCTCATTGCTTTCTACTGGGGTGGTGTCCTTGGTTATGCCAACGTTAAGACATTGTCAGATGCCTCTGTCAGAAACTGTGGTGGTGACATGAAGACTTTCAAGCCAACTATCATGGTTGGTGTTGCTGCCGTTTGGGAAACCATTAAGAAGGGTATTTTGGCCCAAGTTTCTAAGCAACCATCTTTCAACCAGAAGTTGTTCTGGGCTGCATACCACTACAAGTCTAGATCTTGGAAGATCCCAGGTTCCAGTTACTTGATTGACAACATCATCTTCAAGAAGGTTAAGGCCGCTACCGGTGGTGATCTACGTTACGTTTTGAACGGTGGTTCTCCATTGTCTAAAGACACCCAACTCTTTGTGACTAACTTACTTGCCCCAATGCTTATCGGTTACGGTTTGACCGAAACCGTTGCCAACACAACCGTTGTCTGTCCATATGACTTTGAATTTGACGTTCAAGGTGCTCTCAGTGGTGCCATTCAAGTCAAGTTGGTTGACGTTGTTGATGCTGGTTACAAGGCTGAGAATAACCAAGGTGAGATTTGGATCCATGGTGACCCAGTCACTCCAGAGTACTTCATGAACCCTAAGGAGACTGCTGAGGCATTCAGTGAAGATGGTTGGTTCAAGACTGGTGACATTGGTGAATGGACCGCATCTGGTCAGTTGAAGATCATTGACCGTAAGAAGAACTTGGTCAAGACACTTAATGGTGAATACATTGCCTTGGAGAAGTTGGAGTCTGTCTACCGTTCCAACTCTTTTGTTGGTAACATCTGTTGTTATGCTGACCAGAATCACGCTAAGCCAATTGCCATCATTGTTCCAAACGAGAATGCCATCCGTCAGTTGGCACTTGAGATGAAGTTGATCACCTCAGAGAAGGATGATATCCATAAGATCATTCACGACAAGCACTTGAACAGTAAGGTGTTGAAGTCTCTTGTCTCTACTGCCAAGTCCCAAGGTCTCAACGGTATTGAGTTGATTGCTGGCTTGGTGTTTGCCGATGAGGAATGGACTCCACTGAATGGATTTGTCACTTCTGCCCAGAAGCTGCAGAGAAAGAAGATTCTTGAAGCCTCTAAGGCTGAAGTTGATGAACTGTACAAGAAAGTTTAAGTACGTTATCTTGTTTGTTTCTTGGTGTTTGTCAGTACGGTTCTGTTTCCACCTTTGAGGGGTCTATTCCTTGAAGCTGACTCTTTTGTTTATGAACCTGGATTGTGTTTTTGTGTCGTTTGCATATATAGTTTGTACCCTTAATGTTTTTCTTCCTGTTTGTTAAAATAGTTTATAAGGTAGTGGGATCCTTGAAAGTGGATATTTTATGGAGTACGGCCACATGATCTCGGCGGCTAATGAACTACAACTTGGCAATTGGAAGTTAAAACGCATTGTGTAGTGTATTCTCTACTCAAGCCTCTCTAAAGAAGCTATAGGAATATAAGCCAACACAACCGCCCTGTTGTCATACCCCTCGATGGCACTCTTGTAGCGTACCAGAAGTCGAAACAACCGGCACTAGAAACTGAGATCGAGGTCCGGGTCGTGTATGGATTTCCCACGATGATCAATTGCCAATAACACAATAGGATGAAATTCATCAGAGAATCGCCGTTGTGCAAGAGAGAGCGGCAGCAGCTTCAATTTGAAAGTTTGACGTGGGAATATGGGAGAACTAATTATGCAATTCGGTGGGCAAGGACCGCTTTATATACGTCGCGTACAGCCACCGCGGATGTCACGACAATTATAAATTTGCAGCTGAATTCCAAAACTATGAGTTGAGTAGAGAAAACCTTTGTACATCCATCTCACTGGTATTAGAGTATAACCCTCCAAATCCGAAGTGAAGCGCTCTACTGGATCGAGGTCAGATCAAGCTTTCAGTTCATGTCTTCTATGCTTGCCCTCTCCCTTGACGTATAACGCATTGGATACAGGCGGACGGTCTGCTAACGGTCGTAGTATGGTTAACCAACGTGATTAGTACGTCATAGACTTAAGCAGACTCCGGAAATGGGTCGTTTAAGTAATCAGCTCAATAGTTATGAGCGCTATAAGATTAACCTGGACACCAATCGCCACACCCGAACAACCTCCGGACATCCATCCGGACACCAATTGAACATCCGGACACCATCAGTGGCTCTATCCCATCTTTAAAATCGAATATCTTCACAATCAGGTGGTTTGAGAGGGGCGGTATTGGCTTATTCGGCATTCTCAGGATTACCCATTCTTGACAGCCTATTTGTGAGCCCTAAAACAATGGTTTTGTGGCGCAAAACATGAAATCATCTAGAGAAGGTACAAAAAAGATTGTGAATGAAATAATGGACACTCTGGTCTTTCTGAAGTAATTGGAAAGCTGCTGTGTTCAATTTGAAAGCCATTATACATTGGTTTTAGAGAATTATTCAGCTCTTAAGATTTCCTCTGGTACCAGTTTCACCAAGATTGAAGCAGTTTGAAGTATTTTAAATGCCCTTTAAAGATGTACCATATATCGCTGCCAATCAGAGCCCGTGTCAATAGGCAACGTGTACCCAATAGACTGAATTTATGGGCGACTTAATCGCTAAATGCTCTTTGCAGAGTGGTCAGCTGTAGTATTATTCAACTATTCATGCACACATATACCGGAATTCTTTGCTTTGAGAAAGTTCGTATACGTTTGTGGGTATATATCACCATTTTGAGGAGACGACTTCACCCTCACCCAATACGCGTCTCATCCTCAAACGACTCTCTGTAAAGACCGACACCATGGAAGAAATAACGGGGGCTATTAGAAAGTAACCATGCCGGAGGTTCGAATTCGGGTAGAGCACGAGGTCTTTCTTGTTCAGCTAGCCTCTTTTTTCTCAGAATACCACGAGCGCTGAGATGTGCTTTTCCTAGCCACAGATCAAGGGGCTCTCTGAAATGAAGTGCCATCCTATCAGATTGTATGGCACTGAAACTTTTCAATAGGTACCAGTGCATGTCACATTCCTTACGCGGCACACCATCTGCACTGATATAATCATTGAAGGCGATAGGGAGCTCTGGGATTTGATTTGTATGATACACGAGGTTGAGATTTATCAGATATCTTAGAGACATACCGTCCTCACTGTCCAGCTCGAATACTGGCCCACTGGAGAAACTTGACTCGTAGGACAAAGTATCCAGCCCCAAATTGTTTGATCTGTCAAGTGGCATATGTAGTTTTTCCTTTAGGTATTCCCGACTTCTCTTTAGATGTTTGTCATGGGAGAAGTCATACCCAGTCTGTTTGATATGAATATGTAGCAGTCTGACATTGTTGTGATAGTAGAATTTCATATCTGGGTGGATAGTGGCTCGAACTAGATCTATCGTTGGTCCACCAATCAAGTTGATGCGTTGGAAATTCATTGCGAACATCTTTGAAAGCCCTTTAAAACAGGCCCAATGACACTGGTGACTGACTAGATGCGGTGGCATACCCCATGAAGGGTGTGTAGAGGGATCATCTAATGGGTAATGAAGTGCACCGTTGATATGGGTCTTCATTGATGGAGCATGAACAAACTCTAGTACAGAGTCTTCTCTTTCTTCCAAGGAGCCCTTCACGCAATTTACAAAATCCAGGAGTGGGAAAGGTCCATAGTAGACGATTTTGAAAGATGTTAGCTTCCGGGGAAGTTCTGTCATCTTCAGCGTTGGAATGCGACTTTTGCCAGAGTAGGAGAAGACGATAGTTAGTGATTCAAGCTCTGGAGGCAACGCTAGATTCTCCAAGTAATGTGTGCCTGTGATGATAAGACCAGTAGGTCCTTTAGCACAGAGATCATTCAACTGGCTAGTGGTTGGATTGGATATGGAGATACCAGCTGGACAGTGACTGATCTCTGCAGTGGCACCTGTCAGGAAGATTTCATGGATTATCTGAGAAACTCTGGGTAGTCCAGAGTGCGGAGTAGCGAGATGGATGAAGCAGTAGCGGTCTAGAGCTTCGAGAAAGTTCGGATAAGCACTTACAAATGCTCCTATCCCATCAGAGAACTGGTTACCTTCGGCGTTTTCAATTTCAAAGACATTGAGGTATGAATTGAAAGAGCCCTTTCTGAAGTCAGAGAGTTCAACTCTCTTCAAGGATGTACAAGTGAAGACTGCAGGCTGTGGACGGTCAGTGATAAGAACGAACCTGTTTGCTATACTAGGTGCCTCCTCGAAGATCGTATTGATCGTGTAACCATCTAGACGGAAGAGTATCTTGAATATGAGCTCAGTAGGGAGATTTTGCATAGGGAACCCTTTGAAGGGGAGGAGTGAATGTGGTATTGACATTGGGCTGTGGTTTGATGAGATACGCTGTCCTTTCAAATAACAGTGATATGACTCATAACTCAAGCCAGTGTTAAATGATACAATTGAGTGGAGCCTATACCGATTTAAAGGCTCAAACCCTGTAATTGAGGGGTTTGGCTGCGGATTGAGTTCATGGGAGGAGGGCAGAGAACTGGAGTTTCTGGCACGGTACGGGCACTATTAGGAGCACATCTCCAGTCAGCTTCGTGTGTCGCTTTAAAGCATCTACACTTGATAAACTTCACATAACTCACATCGATCAAAGTGTCTTCAAATATATACATAACACCAAGTACCCGTGAACAAATAAATCAGTTTCTCTTGATTGGGAACGGCAGCTGCTGGCCGCCCTTTGCCTCCATCTCCTTCAGGAAACGCTCCTTCTTGAGATCCACAACGTACTTCTCCTTGAAATAGTGCACCCAGCTCTTGGCGCAGTTGGCGTCGAAGTTCGTGGATTGTGTGGAGCAGTTCTTCTTCAAAGCCTCGGCGTACTTGTCCTCGAGCGGGTTGTCGATCTTGTTCTTCTCCAGACAGTCGAGGTACTTGTCACGGGCGTCCCAGCACTGCTCACGCTTCGAGCGGTTTGGCGCGGTGGTTTCTTTCGGTGTCGACGATGAGAAGAGGCCCATTTTGTGTGTGTGCTGTTTGGTTTGTTGAGTCGTTCAGCTGTGGTTTTAAGACGAGTGGCAACTCATAAACACACTTATAAATCTGCTCCTGGAGAGGAAGTGAAAGCTTCTATCAAAGGCCGCGAAAAACGGTACGCGCACTCCGTCACCAAAAAAATCAGCGTGTCTCCTACTAGAAGAGCTCCTCGGCGGCTAATCCACCACTAGAAAGCAGCGCAAACAGCACCAAAGAAGCCCCCAGAAATGTCCAACATCGGTCTCCAGGTGCGCCAGGCCGTGCCCTCCATCGACCCGGTGGTCCAGAACTACGCCGTCGGCTACATCAACAACATCCAGCAGGCCACGGAGGACTCCGTCTTCGCCCAGCAGTTGAACATCGAGGACGAGATCGCCTTCATTTCCGACCTCCTCAAGAACGCCGGCGGAGACGCTGCCAAAGTCGACAAGTTCGCCCTCAGCGTCGCCTCGAAGTTGTCCGAGGAGCTCGAGTCCAACCAGGCCAAGCTCGACCTCACCGGAGACACCTCCAAGCGTCTCTTGGACATCAACCTCTTGAAGAACCACGCCGACAAGCGCAACATCAACTCCTCGCTCGCCTTGCTCGGCGTCACGAGAGACATCGAGCACTCCGGCAGACACGTCGAGTCCAAGGTGGACAAGAAGAAGCTCGAGAAGGCCGAGCGCAAGATTGCCGCCAAGGTGGCGAAGAGAGCCAACAAGTTTGTCGAGTACGAGGCCTCCAAGCTCTTGACCGCCTCGGAGGAGCAGGACTACGACGAGTTCTTCCTCCAGATCAACCCAATCGAGTTCGGCTCCGGTGCCGGTAAGTCCAAGGACATCCAGCTCGACACGTTTGACTTGTACGTCGGTGATGGTCAGAGAATCTTGAGTGATGCCACGCTTTCCCTCAGTTACGGTCACAGATACGGTGTTGTCGGTCAGAACGGTATCGGTAAGTCCACCTTGTTGAAGGCCTTGTCCAGAAGAGAGTTGAACGTTCCAAAACACATCACCATTTTGCACGTTGAGCAAGAAATCACCGGTTCCGAGATCTCTGCCATTCAGTCCGTCTTAGATGCTGATGTTTGGAGAAAACAGTTGTTGACCGAGGAGAGAAAGCACCAGGAAAGAATCAATGAGATCGAGGAGCTTAGAAATCAGTTTGATGAGGAAAGTTTGGAAGTGAAGAAGCTTGACAACGAACGTGACGACTTGGAACAACATTTACTAGAAGTTGTTGAGAAATTGTACGAAATGGAGTCCGATAAAGCAGAAGCTCGTGCTGCTTCCATTCTCTTCGGTCTTGGTTTCACAAAAGAAACACAACAACATGCAACAAACTCCTTCTCTGGTGGTTGGAGAATGAGATTGTCTCTTGCCCGTGCATTGTTCTGTAAGCCAGATCTTTTACTTCTTGATGAACCTTCCAATATGTTGGATGTTCCATCTATCACTTACCTTGCCAATTACCTCCAAACATACCCATCTACAGTTATCATCGTGTCGCATGACCGTGCATTCTTGAACGAAGTCGCAACAGATATCATTCATCAACACTCTGAACGTCTTGATTACTACCGTTCTCAGAACTTTGATGCCTTTTACGCTACAAAAGAGGAGAGACGTAAAATGGCCATGCGTGAATATGAGAACCAAATGGCTTACAGATTGCATTTACAACAGTTTATTGACAAGTTCAGATACAATGCTGCCAAGTCTTCAGAAGCTCAGTCTCGTATCAAGAAGTTGGAGAAATTGCCAGTGTTACAACCTCCAGAAGAGGATAAAGTCATTACTTTCTCCTTCCCAGATCCAGATGGAATCTCTGCTCCTATTTTGACACTGAAAGAGGTCAGTTTCGGTTATGATCCTAAGGATATGCTTTTGAAAGATGCTGAATTGGATATTCAATTGGATTCTCGTATTGCTCTTGTTGGTGCTAACGGTTGTGGTAAGACTACATTGCTTAAGATTCTGATGGAGAAACTTCAACCATTGTCTGGTTATGTGTCCAAGAACCCACGTTTGAGAATCGGTTACTTTGCTCAACATCACGTTGATTCTATGGATCTTACAACTTCTGCTGTTGATTGGATGTCTAAGACTTTCCCAGGTAAGAAAGATGAAGAGTATAGAAGTCATTTGGGTTCTTTCGGTATCACTGGTACGCTTGGTTTACAAAAAATGCAATTACTTTCTGGTGGTCAGAAATCTCGTGTTGCATTTGCCTCTTTGTGTTTGAGTAATCCTCACATTTTGATTTTGGATGAACCTTCGAATCATTTGGATACTGCTGGTTTGGATGCTTTATCTGGTGCATTGAAGAAGTTTAAGGGTGGTGTCTTGATGGTTTCGCACGATGTTGATACCATCTCCAAGGTTTGTAATGAGATTTGGGTCAGTGAGCGTGGTTCTGTTAAGAAGTTCGATGGTACCATCTACGACTACAAGAAGTACATCCTTGCCGCTGCCGATGCCTCCGGTGTTGTCAAGAAGCACTGATCCCTTCCGGTAAATAAGGGTGTCACCTGTATAAACACAACCGTTGTATGCATGGCTCAAGAAATCGTATCACGATTCACAGGTCACTTTGTAGCGCAAATCACGGAAGGTACGTATGCCGTGGAGATGGGTAGATCAGCCGCCCATTTCCGTGAGCCGTGACGCTTAACGGTTAGTGTTTGGTAAGAGCAACCTTGGAGGACAGGCACGCTACTTGAGTCAATTGTGGGCCAATGAAGAGCTTAATCCAGGCCGATCTGTGATGTGTTTGGTTGCTGTTCCTGGGTGAGTTTATGTGGTGGGCCATTGCTCCCATGGTGGTTCAGGACGAACAGCACACGGGCAACGGCCCAGAGGTTCCAGCATGCCGTTGTGCGGAGATTATGATTATGAGGTTCTAGAACAGTTCCATGTCACCAGGCACGTCTTTCTCCCGTGATTATCCGCTTGTGTGGCGCCCAGACTTGGCTCTTGAAAGTTCTGGAAAAACTGGTGGTGTCACACCCCGAGTGATCGGCCCAAGAGGAGCACCCGGTCCTGGCGGATTCAGGTAGGCCCTTGGGACGCAGAAAAGCCTGGAGTATAGCCCTGGAAACATACAGACAGCACAGAATTATAGGAAGAGGCACCTTAATGTTATTCTCGCTCAACAGCTCTCACTAAATGACCCAAATGCCCCCACACGGTCTCCTGCGTGTGCGCGCCATTGTTCCTGTCAACGCTCCATCACGGAACAAACGGCACCCGACAGAACCGGAGTCAGCCCCACGATCGTACAATCGTCCAACCCACCGAATTACTAATTGGTCCACGGGCCAATGTTTGCTCACGGTACTCTGCTGGCCACGAATATATAAACAGCGGCTGCTTCCCTCCTTGGGGTCCTGGAAAGAATGCTGTTGCTCCTCATACACACACACAACTACTATCACAACTACTACAACTACTACTACTACAACAACTACTACTACAATGGCAGGAAACCAAGCTGTTAACATCAACCCCGCAGACGTTGGTATCGGCCTGACCGACCACGGTTCCGACTGGTACTGGACTGTCTTCTCCGTCTTCGGACTGACTGCTTTGGTGCACTCGTTCTTCGCCGCTCGTAACTTCCACAAGGGCGAGAAGGGTAGAGCATACATGCACGTTGGTCCTCTTTGCACCGCTGCCATTTTGACATACACATACTTCACCATGGCCTCCAACTTGGGTTGGACCGGTATCCCAACCGAGTTCAACCACATCACCATCGGCGACGACACCAGACAGGTCTTCTATGCAAGATACATTGGTTGGTTCCTCGCCTTCCCTGCTCTTCTCTACCACTTTGAGTTGAATGCCCAGGCCCAGAACGTCGTCTCCAACTACAACTTCCTCGAGATCTTCCACAACTTGGTTCTCCAGGTGTGCTCCGTCGAGGTGTTTGTCCTTGGTTTGTTGATTGGTTCCTTGATTGAGAGTTCCTACAAATGGGGTTACTGGACGTTTGCCATCGTTGCCCAGCTCTTCGCCTTGGGCTTGTTGATCTACAGACAGACATTCGGTGACAGAAAGGCCACTTCTTTCCAGAACTTGTTGGTCATGGGCTTCTTCTCCGTCTGCTTCATCTTGTACCCAGTCTCTTG
This sequence comes from Petasospora maritima, assembly GCA_030557345.1. Classification (NCBI taxonomy): domain Eukaryota; kingdom Fungi; phylum Ascomycota; class Saccharomycetes; order Phaffomycetales; family Wickerhamomycetaceae; genus Petasospora; species Petasospora maritima. The sequence continues at coordinate 256,063 of JAKTOZ010000014.1, forward strand.
GGGTTTGTCCGAGGGTGGTAACGTCATCCAGCCAGATTCTGAAGCCGTCTTCTACGGTGTCTTGGATCTTGTTGTCTTCTGGATCATCCCAGTTGTCACCATTGTCGATGCCGTCAAGAACGGTACTTTCTTGGAGAGTTCTCCAGCTGCCCCAGCTGCCAACAATGACGTTGAGAAACAGTTGAACGAGTCGCCAGAGCTCAGAGCCTCCGGTGAGACCGAGGTACCACACACCCAGCAAATGGATGAAGTGGTCGCCTGATACACCTCTTTGTTAAGTCATCGTGTTTGATTGACCTTCGCTTTTACCAACTTGCACTGGCCGCACTGCTGCTTTACTCTTTAATTACTGTTGACCTTTTCCCACAATCTTTTACGCCTCTACGACCTCTGACTCTTTTGCTTCACACGATGAAATGCTTTTATGAATAAATGATTTATCTAAAACACACTCTTGTAGCTCTTTTCTTTGTTGGATGTAGATTAACGCTGAATCTATAAGAGACTGGTTGAAAAAGCGTTGATGCACTTGAGATTTAGGTGATATCGGGATTGAAAGGAGCTACAAGGATGTAGTAACTTGGAGAATGATGGCTGAGACTCAATCATTTGGATAATCAACTCATAATACAATATATCACCACATCTTCCACTCAATAACTAGTACTGGTCCATTTGGCGCGCCGTGCCTGGCGGCTAACGAAAAGTAAACAAAAGCTCGAAAAGTAAACAAACTTTCACCCAGCAAGACACCGTAGAAAGACACCAGAACCCCGCACAAGAGAGCCGATGGACCCGTTTAAAGTTGGAGAACAGTGACTGGAAATGTGGGAGATTATATCCAGTAGTGGTCAGTATCCCCGCAAGTATAAGAACGCCACGTTGGCACACCTGAACCCTCTTTTGCCACACACACTGCTCTTCTCTCTTCTCCTCAACATCTCCAGCAAACAATGGCAAACCACGCACTCACCGTCAACCCGGCCCCGGGGATCGACATCGGTATCACCACACACGGCTCCGACTGGTACTTCTTCGTGTTTACCCTCTTTGGCCTCGCCATCCTCTTGCACTCCGTCTTGTCCATCTACGCCTTCCACGCTGGTCAATTGGGCAAGTCATGGTTACACATCGGACCAATGGTCACCACTGCCGCTTTGTCCTACACATACTTCACCATGGGCTCAAACTTGGGCTGGACCGGGGTGCTTGTTGAGTTCTTACACATTGACATTGGTGATGACATCAGGCAGATCTTCTACGTCAGATTCATTGGTTGGTTCTTGGCCTTTCCTGGGTTGTTATATCTCTTTGAGATGAATGCTGAGGTACAGAATGGTGATCCCTCACTTGACGGGTTGTCCCAAGTCTTGAACAACATGGTCTTGCAGATTGGTACTGTTAGTGTCTTTGTCATTGGTCTCTTGATTGGTTCTTTGATCGAGAGCGTTTACAAGTGGGGTTACTTTGTATTTGCCCTCACTTCTGGCTTCTTCTCTCTTGGCTTGTTGATTTACAGACAGTTATTTGGTGAGACGAGAGTTCTTGGTGTTATGAACATTCTTTCTGTTGCTGGTTACACTGTTATCTTCTTGTTGTACCCAATTGCTTGGGCTGTGTCATATGGTGGTAACGTCATCCAACCAGACTCCGAAGGTGTCTTCTTTGGTATCTTGGACTTGATTATCTTCTTTGTTCTTCCATGGTGGATCATCACTGATGCTGTTTGGCACGGATCTCTTGTCAAAACTGATGGAACAATTACAATTTTAGCCAAGGATGACGACGTGGAGAAACGCATTGAGAATGAGGGTCCGACTACTGCTGTTCAGACCCTTGATGATATTGATGAGACACCTGTTTCTCCACAGCCAACTCAGATATGATTAGGCTGTCTGTTTCTTTTGCTTTGTCTTATCATCATTGGTTTCATCATTTGATTTTCCATCTACTGGCTACATTGTTCCATTGTTGACTTGTTGGACCCCAAACTTAATTTACTTATCCTCTTCATCAGTTCATGGTATTCACTGTTCGGTCTCCGTCTTGGTGAGCCACATCCTGTCACACACACGTCCTTCGTCACAAACATCACTTCTTTTCTCCAAATATTCGCACCAATTGATAAGACATACTTGATATTGCACTCCGATCACCAATATGTAGCGCTTAAAAGAGAGCAATTGCCTTATCTTCCCATGGAGATAACGTGTCAGTTGATCTGCCAATTCTACACGGGTTTCCGCGAAAACGTTTGCCCTTGTTGCACGTACCGGGAAATTCTTCCGCCTGCCGCTTTGTTTTTGTTTCTGGGGTAACACATGTACAGAGGCCATTCTTGAGAGTCGGCTGTTTGGGAAGGAAATGGCTGCTTTAGCCGTCTGTTGGTGTGGGCGAGCGAACGCACAGAAGGGTGTCAGAGCCGTGATTGAACGCCCACACGAACAAGACAAGGGTTTCTCCACCAACAGCCATCGCAGATCCGCAGATCGGGAGATGGGGGAGCTTATCGCGGGTGTTTCATCATCCCATTCTGTGGCGGAGGAAGCTTGTGGTATGTGACCCATAGTGAAAAGGCGGGGCGGCCACGCTTTTCCACGCTGTCGTCACCCGTTTATTTATAGACACAGCCAGGCGTGTCTTACAATGGCGTGTGAAAGCGTGGGCACATACAGACTTACGAGTCCATTTGTCAGAAAGAGAGACGATGACAGGCGCAACCTGGCAGGTGTACAGGGGGCATTTTGCTGCCGTGGACAGAAGGCAGACGACGCTCTATCGGCGCGGGGTAAAGCTCAGCAGGGGCCTCTCCAGACCCACAAAAGCGTAACAATGGTTTCACAAGTTGAATCAGACGGCATTGTAGTACTAGAGGCAACAAACACCTCTCCCTGCCCTCAAATCTGCCTCCGCACGGTCCCAGTTGCCTGGTCGCGCCGAACCAAATTTTCCTGTTGTGGCTGGGATTCCGATCCGGTTTTTTAAAGGTAAACAAACCAGAAACTGCCACCGAGGAAGAACACGCCGTCGTTGCAACAGCGCACACTGCCCTCAAAGACCCGCAGCCCGCCACCACCGAAGCCGTCCTGGCGCCAGTGCCCTCCCACCACCACCTCCTCCCCCAAACGCGCCCACAGAGCCTCCTCCTGGACCGCCCTTGGACCCGCACAGCCAAAACAACCCGCTGATTGGTAGCCAACACAGCAGGCACGCACCCACCACCGAACAGCCGTTCTATCTAAGAGCCCCAGGAGCCCCTTCTGATAGACATTCACACCGGCCCGTGTCTCTTCACCAGACCTCCCACGCCGTCCCGCTACCCTGAAACAACAGCTGTGCCCAGACACTCCTCTGACACAGCCCTGGAGGAACACACACTGGCACCATTAGAAGCCCCATTACACACGGCGGCAAGCACAACAAGCACACACACATACACAGACCTGCCCACCATCGCTCTGTACGCCACCACCGAGAGCGCTCACGCCATGGGAATGCCTCCTCGTCCACACATGGCAGAGCCGTCACAAGGCATCGCGTCCTCACCGCTCAAAGAGTTCGACTTCTACCCGGACCAAGACCAGGACCACAGCTTTGAGTTCAAGGAGGACGACGAGATCAACCTGTTCAAGTCGCCCACCGGAAGGTCGCCATCAGGACAGCCCTCCCCCTTTGACCCATCAACGAAACTCGACAGCGATGTTGGACTCGTCGTCCCTGTGTCAAGAAACGATGCGACGTATAACTCCAACAATGAGATGCTACAGTATCCACCAAGGTACGACTTGGGAACAGGACGATTTGGAACAGTAAACGAGGGTTCTTCATCGTCTCAGTACTATTCAAGCCAACAGTTTGATCCTTATCCAAGTATGCAGACTCAGACTCAACACCAACAGCAACAACAACGGGATCAATATCAGAGTCTATACCCCGCAGCCACGATGTTCTCCCCTTCACATGTTGACCAGGATATCCCCGTGAGCTCGTCAACGTCCAATCTCCCACAATCATACTCCACAAACACTTTGTCATCCGTGGACTCCATCCCTGCATTCCTCTCTGCTGATACTTCTAGGCAATCACTAATGACCAATTCCCAATCGGATAACTCTTTGGCCACCGCATCTGTGCCATTCCAGAATCTCTCCATTACACCAAGAAGACCGGCTCAGAGACGTCAATCCATCAACAATTCCACTAATATCGTCACACCGGGGTCACAACAACTCAACAACACTCCAAGTCAAAGCATCAAGAGAACTCCATCGACAAGAATCGTCAAATCACACCGCAGAACTCGCTCTCGTTTATCTGTTGATGCAACTGGTATCTCTCTTTTGTCATTGCAAGCACCTACAGGCTCAACGAATGCAAGATCCCCAAATGCCTCAGCTGGTGGTACCAACCCATTCTATACCCCATCTGTCTATACATCTCCACACCATGGGTCTCCAACGTTAACACCACTGGCTACACCTCTCGTGAAGAAGAGAGATCAGTCGTATGTCTCCATCTCTCCAATGATGCTGATGAATGCTCACGGACAGAGATCAACCAGCGAGATTCCACAAGAAGGTATCCTACCATCTGACGTCTTTGCCGAAGCTGCTGATATGACGATGAAGATGGCTTCACACTTTGCATATTCCACGTTGCCTGAGCAAATACCAGAACAACAACCGAGTCGTGTACAACAACAACAACAACAGTTTCAACTTCCACAACATCAACAACCACGTTTTCAGCATCGTCATTCCGCCTCCGTGTCTGGACTGATTTACTCTCCATTCCCAACGGCTAATAACTTCCTGATTGATCCAAACAATTCAGAATTGACAGAAGTGCTGACGAACTCCACTGATAATACCACTGCTTCTTATTCAACCACATCATCTACTCCAACCTTGACCCAACGCCAACACCAACCAATTGCCTCGAGCTCATCAGCTTCCAACATCAAATCCAACATGATCAAATCTCATTCTTCAGTGAATCTTGCAACTTTTGCTGAAGAGAATGCCAAACTGATTCCTCCTGAGATAACCAAATATGACATCCTCACACCACGCAAACACTCTCGTCTGAAGAAGTCTCAATCAACAACTGACGTCCCAACCATTCCAGAACCACTATTGACACCATCTTCTCGTAAACCAAGGAAAGTTCATGCATGTCCTCTGTGTAATGCCATCTTCCAAAGACCAGAACACGTCAAGAGACATATGAGATCACACTCGTCTGAAAAACCATTTGTTTGTGAAGAACCAAACTGTGGGAAGAGATTCAACAGAGGTGATAATATGAAGGCACATCTGAGAAAAATCCATGGTCGTACGGATGTTTGATCTTGTTCGTTTATGGTTATCATTGCTGTTTTTGGTATTCATTCATTCTTTCTTTACTTTATGATGGTGTGGTTGTCTTTTGTTATACTGTTGGACGTGGTTTCACTTTGCTCTCTTTACTTTGTTATGACCCCATCTTTTATACCCCATCATTTCTGGTTGCTGTTGTTTTGTCTCTTTGGCCCTTTCATTTGTCTGTTTTTTACTCTCTCTCTCTCTCTCTTTGGGAACAATTCATTAGTTCATCTCTTTCCTTTCATCTTTATCATTGACCTTTTGTCTATATTTCCTTGTTTCTTTTTGCCGTATTGGTGTCGTTCATTATCAATTTGGCTTCCCCTTCATCGGTGTTCGTTTTTATAATGCATATATCACAAGTTTATCTGGCATTCTTCTCCTCTTTACCTCTTACCTCTCAATCTTTATGACCTATATTCTTACTCTCTTTTGGATTCATATTCTGATCTACTTATAGAATCCTCTTCATCTTTAATGACCATCCTAATTCACCCCACTTGATTACATGAATATAGTTGTTATCCCACGTGGACATGGTATAAAGTGTCATATAGTAGCATTAAATTAAAAGAAAAGACCCTGAATCAGTCTCAAAACATATCAGCAGCGATTTTGACATGTGTGTAATGTACATCCCGGTGTTATATCCCAATGTGGATCCAATCATGAAATCACAAGATTTCTCTGATGGCAGCATCCGTTGGGAAGGTCTCGGCAGTGTGCATGACGTTACCAGCGGAGTTCTGGAACTTTTGGTGCTTGAAAGCAGCCAATGCGTAGAAGATCGCAGAGAACATCAAAAAGATGGCAGGTACGAGCAAAGACGTGGCCATGGCGATGAGTGAAAGCCACTGGACGATGGACATAACGGCGTAGAAGGCAGCACGCGGCCAATTTTGGTTGAACTTCTTGATGAATGTGTTGAAGTTCTCGCTCAATGGACATATCTTCAAGAGGAATGGCACTTCAACGAATATAAGGACAAGACCTTGCACGATGGCGATGATTCCCCAAACGATGACAACGTTCACGTGGAACAAGTTGGCAATACCAAGGGCAAAACAGAGGATGATACAGAGGATTCCGTTCCTGGTTGGGTGATGTTAGTAGCAAATTCCCGGTCCAATCGTCTTTATATAAAGAAGACAAAGACTCACCATTGTCCGTAGACACTGTTTGCTTGTTAGTACGACATCCTTAAAACGGGCATTAAAAGACTGGAAAGAACGCACCTGAAGTTCTTGGAGGCAAAGTCCTCCTTAATTCCCTCGAAGTTAACGAAACTTGTGAGTTTGAGCGGCATTTCCGGGCTTCTGTGGTGGTTTGCAGTGGCTTCAAGTGGGTTGTTGTGAGGAAATGTGTCAACTTTTGGCGTTGGCTGAGAAAAGGCGGCGCAGATGCCGAGTTCCGGCCTTGGAAGTCACGTGATCTAGAGCCCTCGGATATACCGCTTTTGGATCCAAATCCAGTAAAAGGCTTAGATGAGCCCCGGTTTCATCCAATGTTCAGTTAGAAGCAGTTTAGAATGTGTAGTGTATCAGAACTTACCCATAAACCTAAATATGATCCGAACAAGTGCCATTTGTAGAGCTTACAGACGTATAATCCCATTAACCACCCGGACACCAGGCCAGAAAATACCCCGCCTATTTCCGTTGTACACTTGATGCGTTTTCTTTCTCTCCAATTGGGCAAAAATTGGTGTGTTTACTACCATAAGCACTTCTGCATCACACTCAGATCTCAGAGCTTCATACAGGCTTGGATATCAACATCTGAAGGAGAAGCAAACCAGTACAACGATGCAGCCACACAGACACTTCAACATCACGACCTTCCCAACAGAGTTGCTGATCAAGGTCGTATTCTGCCTGGATGGATACTCCATCAACAACCTGATTGAGGCCTTCCCAGACCTGTCCAAGTACTTCCTGCTTATGACTGAAGAAGAAAACTCTGTCTTCACTGCACCAAACTTGCGCCATTACGACGCAGAGAAGGATAAGACACTGGACCTCAAGCAGTACATCAAGCTCTATGTTGGGGCACCATACATGCCAGTGAAGTCTTTTGACAGGCTATCGTTTGTTCACATCTCGACTCCTACGATTGGATATGCAAAGGAAGAGTACGCAGTACACATGATGCAGAAGGGAACAGCAGCTACCATCGAGTGTAGCTATTCTCCACCGGGTACTGTTGTTGATGCCAGCGGGCACTATGGACATGAGTTACAGCTTGATCCACACATGGAGTCCCTCGTATTCAAGAACGTACGTCATATCAGTGGAATATCCCATGATTGTCTCAAAGAACTCACGGTTGTCTTCACCAGTGGGCCAGATGAGACCCCACCTTCACTGAAACACTTGAGACTACCACAGTTGAAAAAGCTGATCATTGTCTACAACGACCAGTTCCCTGAGCTTGAGGATATAGATTTGGGAGAGATAAGAAGAGCCGATATAGACCCTACCACTACAATGCTATCTCTGATCCACATGCCTTCCATGAGGGTATCACTAGATGGTCCCTTACCACAATTTGACCAAACTCTTACTCCTTGGACGCGCTACATGTTGGGCGATTTAAGGGCCTTAGGTGACGAACCCTCAACCAACGGTGTATGGCCATTGACTCATTACTTCTCCAGAATCCAGGTGATAGGCGGTCCCGTGTTTCTCGCTAAGCTCGTCTGCTCTTGTCGATGTGTTCCAAAGTTGAAGCCAATGACTAGCTTCCACGACGGGTATTCAAGGCTATGGTCTATTGACTGGAAGCAGACCTCACAGTCTGTGGGTCCACAAGCCACAATCTATGTGGGCGACGCATTTTCAGGTTCTAACGGATGGTCAATTATTGGAGGTGTTTCGTACGAGTGCAGTTTCATGAACCCCTATCCATTCGTTAGAGGTAATGGCAGAAAGAGGAGGAACTTGAACTCTGATAGAACAGGGAGAGAGATGTACGATAACGCCTACTTTAGCCTCATCTATGGTTCCAAATGGAGGGATTCCGACTTCTCTGCGTACCGCTTTAAACATCCAATACAACAGCTTCTGAGTTGGCTGAACATCCGAGTCCACGCACGCAACCTTGCGATCCATTACCGTTGGATGCCGAGTTACCAAGAGGCATTGGACTATGGCATTGAGCCGACTTATCCATACAGCCAGTACTGGGACAATCGGTATGAATCACCCAATGTGCATCTGAAATGCTGTATTTCGCTTGTTGGAACGCCAGTGGTAACACAGAGCTTTAGCGAGTGTCCGATGTTCCGTGAGCTTGTTGAACATGGGGTAGACAGTTCAGAAAACAGCGAGTTCGACCACGAATTATGGATAAAGGGCCCCCCTGACCAGTGTATAAAGGTGGACGGGGTTTACTGGGAGACAAAGCAGCAACAGCTCAGCAGGGAGTCAAGAAAAGACGATATCCCTTCTCTTGAGCTTGAAACAACTGCTTTTTCTTCAGCTCTGTAGCAAGGCCACAAACATTGACCTCCGTGATCGACAACAAAAAGAGAAGCAAATGAGCAATCAAAGCCATAGAAAAGTGATAAACAGGTAAATAACTAGTAGAATTACACATAAAACCCTTTAAACACCAATATATCACCAATAAACATGTTCCCGAGAGAAGCCCGAGATAGCCGAGGTGGGCCGAGGCACAGTGGAGCCGGCCGCGAAACTTTTGCCACAGAGCTGATCTTTTCACTGAAGAACACGCACATTTTGACACCTTTTTGCGATCCCTTTTGCTTTTAAAGAGGGCAGAGCTCATCGAAACCACGGGACAAGTGCAAGAATGTCACTCGGCGACGCTGTGACTCGGCTGACGAACTTCTCGCGGGAAGGAGCGCTTATTGGCGGGCAAGACCAGGAGGAGCCCGGATACACATCCGAAGCGTCCTCCGAGCTGGAGAGGGACAGCGACGACTCTGTGACGCGTGGGCTGGACAGCATTGGCACGTTCAGAGGCCTCAGGTTCCCGAGCTTCAGCTGGTCGGTGGAGCCGTTGAGCAGCGACCAGACCATCTCGAGAAGAGAGCAGCTGGCGAACCTGATCGAGGACCTGAAGAGCGGGTTCTCTCTCCAGTCGGCACTCGACCGCTTCCAGACGATCAGATCACTGCTGGAGAGCCAGGTCGAGCAGACGATCGAGAACGGTGTCGACTCGGACGGCGAGGACCTGGAGCCACACGTGATCAAGCCCGCCATCGAGCCCAGAGAGGTGCCGATGCTCGACCAGGTGATCATCCCACAGAGCAAGGAGCCACTGCGCAAGAGGACCAAGCGCAGACACCACCACCAGCACGTCCCAGGAGCACACCACCACGACCACCCAGAGCACCAGAAGCTCGCCACACTGCCTGAGACCCACAAAAAGGACGAGCTCTTTCTCCGCAAGCGCATCATCAAGATCCGCCAGCTCGACATCTCGGAACAGGCCAAGAACAGACTCGTCCAGAAGCTGATGATGGGCGCACACTACGACAAGGTCAAGTTCGTTGATGAGAACGGCGATGAGGTGTTCCAGATCAGTGCTAAAGCAGAGACGGTGAACGAGGAGGAAGAAGAGGACGAGGAGGACGACGATTGGGACATTGTGGTTGTTGAGGATGAAGACAGGCAGACCACTTACCATGACGACGACGAGCTGGTCTTGGGCTGTCCTCACTACCAGCGTAACAACAAGATGGAGTGTCCACAGTGCCGGAAATGGTTTGGTTGTCCCAAGTGTCACGATGAAGAAGTCACAGGACACAAGTTCAAGAGAGAAGACACAAGACACGTTATGTGTATGCACTGCCTCCATGTCCAGGAACCAACACAGTTCTGTGACTCGTGTGATGCTCAGTTTGCCATATACTTCTGTGAGAAGTGTAAGCTCTATGACAATGACGAGAACAAGGACATTTACCACTGTGATGATTGTGGTATCTGTCGCCTGGGGCTTGGCTTGGGCCAGGACTTCTTCCACTGCAAAGGCTGTAACGCCTGTTTGTCCATTGAACTCCAGAACGAACACAGATGCATTGAGAGAGCCACACAGTCCGATTGTCCTATCTGTGGGGAGTACATGTTCACCTCGACCAAACCCGTTGTGTTCATGTCGTGTGGTCATGCCATACACCAGGGATGCTTTGATGATCATTCCAAGCACTCTTACAAATGTCCAACCTGCCAGAAGACGGTGTTAAACATGGAGGCCCAGTTCAGAGTGTTGGATATGGAGATATCGTTACAACCGCTGCCTGAGCCCTATTGTCAATGGACTTGCATCATCACTTGTAACGATTGTAATGCCAAGTCGTCATGTCCTTACCATGTGTTGGGGTTGAAGTGCGACAATTGCAAGAGCTACAACACAGTCCAGCAGAAGTTGATCAAACCGGAAGAGAGTGACTATGAGAGTGATATCTCTACTACGACCAACCAGTTGAGGTCAAGATTACAAAACAGGAACTTGAGATCCTTACCGTTGAGTTCCCATCTCCTAAGCACAAACTACACGATTGAAAACGTTGAAAGTGACGACGTTGATGAGTCCACAGGGGCAGTGACTGATGGTAATGCTGACGTTGAGACGAGAACACTCACAATCCCACAACAACTCATGAATAACTTTGACCAATACTTGCAAAACATGGGTGTCTCCTCTTCTTCTGACGAGGAAGAACACGATGAGCTTCTTGATCTCTCGAGACTGAACAGAACACTTAAGTCCTCCAAGGCTAAACTCTTGAGTGATTCAGCACCAGAAGATGAAGACCACACACCGAAAACCTCAATTGCAGAGACACTGAGATGTTTCTTGAGTAGAGCTGTTCCTAATGACGATAATGAAAGTGATGACGAGATGAATGACAGTGGCGATGAGCTCAATTTTAACGGGTTCTGAGTTGTACAGTGGGTAGTTGGAAATATATGAATAACAGGATATGAATGTATGTGTAGAGTTACCCTTTAATGCAGTGTAGTTTATTTGGTGTTTTATGGTGCTTATCACGTGATAGTCACGTGACATTCCTCGTCTGGGTAACCCCATATAAAGCTAGTCTTGTGTGGTACTCATATAACCGCGCATCATTATATTTCTACTCTCCTTCTACACACACTGCTTGTATTCATCATATAATAATCGTGCAACATGACTCCCTCACTGTTCAAATCACCAGCTCCTGAGCTTCTTGTGAAGATCACCACACAGCTTGACAGCTATTCCCTCAACTCTTTGCTTGAAGCGTTTCCTGAGCTTTGCATTGAGTTAATTCTTATTACCAACACTTTTGAGCGCTCTATCTTCACTTGTTCTAGTCTCCAATGTGCTGATGTGGTCACTTGACCTGAAGACAGGGAGTATAGCCGTACTCTCAGTACAAAATACTTCCGGCTCTTTGAAGTCTCCCTCCCTCAAGGCGAAGAGGATGCAGTGAATTTCTACAACTACAACAAGGTGTTTGCTCAGACACTGGATAAGTTTTGTCTCATTCATATCTCTACACCGGGATCAGGAGAGCCAATGATCAGCGAGATCATCTCTAACATCAACAAGACCTCGGCAGTGTGTGAAATCAGCTATGACCCCCCCCTCTGAGAACGAAGTTTCCACTCTTAGTAAACTTATGAAGCTGGAGATGAGCTGTGTTTGTATTCAGAAGACTTCTTTGACCATTAAGTATATCAACGTAATTGAGGATGTTTACCTGTCATTCATTGAAGACCTGACCATCGTCTTTGGGGACAGTGAGACTCCCCCAGTCATCAGAAACCTCACCTGTCCACGACTTAAACGTTTGAAGATTGTTTACCAAGATGCCTTCCCAGATATCCAATCTCTCTATTTGAAAATATCAAAGCACCAAGAGAATACCGTCGACACTGTCCTTGAATTAGTCCATGTCCCGTCCATGAGAACACTTATCAAAGGTCCACTCCCATACAACCACCACCAGCTTACAGAGGCAACACTGAAAGCGTTTGAAGGACAGAGATGCGAAGACCGTACAGCAAACCTTGGTAAATACATTCTCCCCTCTTTGAAAAATGGCCTTGCCACTCATTTCAGAACTATTAACATCATCGGTGGGCAGTGTCAACTGTTTGAGAAGCTCATGTGTCATAGTCCTATTCTATACAGTCGTGGCTGCATGGTTCTCAACAAACTTCATTACAAACGGACGACTCTTGATGTTGAAGAAGAAGGGGTATGGGCTGGTGGGTTGTCTATACCTCGCTCCCAGTGGAGAATTGGATCTCTCATTATGGAGCAATGGGTGTCCGTCTCCTGTCTTTCGAGTGTTGCTTCAATAGTACAATCCCCTTTGAGCTCCCCACTCGTCGTTCATACACACATAACAACTATTATTTTGTCAACAGAGAGTCTGGAAGTCAGGGCCTTCAGAACATATCGGTGATGTATCACGAATACTATGGCGAAGACCCCTTTGACTATGACCATAACTTCATGCTGGTACGCCAAGCTGGACAAAACAGAGCTTGGGACTACCAAGGACATCCCACAACGACTCTTGAGATGTTCCTTGACGATGCAACTATGGAACAGATGCCACCACTGATGAAACAGTACCGAAGTCTGATCAAAAGAGCACATGGATACTACGGATCAACAGGTGGACAAATGAGAATCTATGTTAATGACGGTAAGAATCCCTCCCGGTTTGATTTCTCTTACAACGATGGCAGATTTTTGCTCGAAATCAGTGAGACGAACCAAGTTGATGAAACTGTGATGAGACGGTGTAGCTGGCTACCGTCAAAGAGACATAAGTACCCCAGATGATCAGCTTCGTTCATATGTAATCACTCATCCTCCTGTGCAGTCTCGTAACAGCTATCATTATCATCAGCGTTGGTAGACACCTCCGTAGCCTCTGAAATAACACCTTTTGCCCTCTGTCTCTTGAGTTCCTCAGCTCGTGTGAAAGACTTCTGTAACGCCATTTTCCTCCTCCTCACAGGCTCTAGACGGTCATAGTAGACTTTATCATATCTGTATTCTTCCACTGAGACTTCATGGAATTTTGCCTTTCTCTTGTCACGTAGAAGTTTGTGAGGGTTGGGTATTGAGAGGAAGGGCATAGACGTAGCTGCCACTAGTGTAATGGAAAGCACACTCTTAGGACCATAAAGCTGCTTTGGTGCTACCCGGGGATGCATTTCCAGTTGGAGAATAGCAGACAAGCTTGGATGTCTTGTGCGAGAAGAATTGGAAATGACCATAGGGAGAAAGTCAGCGGGTTTAAGGATCTACATAGCGCTGATTGTTGGTATAGCAATAGGCTCTTGGGCTACGGAGCTGAAGCTTGATTTGGAGCGGTGGTTTATAACTTCCATTACGTGTAATACAACTAGTGTCCATTTTATAGCGTAATCAAATTCATAACAGCATAAAACGACATATAAGATTGTTACACATCCTCCTTAGCGGTCTCATAAGAAGAGCCTGTATCAGAGGGGTACGTAGGAATCTCAATGGCCTCCGAGACAATACCTTTGGCTCTATCAGCTATCAAAGCCTTCTGCTTTTGTTGCTCTTCCGCTTCTCTTGCTCGGTTCGTCTTTTCCAAAGTATCGTAGTACTCCTTCTGTCCTCTGTAGGTCTTTACGGAGACTCCATGGTACTCTGCTTTCTTTTTATCTTTCTTTGCAATGCACATTGCACATAAAAATCCAATAAGCGCAGCTGTCAGGAAGATACCGATAACAACAAGCCAAAAGATCAAAAAAGCGGAAGAGCCATCGCCTCGTTTTTGGAGATGGACGACGTTGTGGACGGTAGAGTCCATTAGTTGTGGGATGGCTGGCATTTTTTGGTTACGGTTGCAATGTATGGGTTTACTCTGGTGTAAACTAATTGTTCAACTCAATGTATAGATGTGGGATTACCATATGCCGTGATATATATTGCTGCATAAACAACAACTACACGGGGTTATCTCCCAATCAGGGAAGGTCCGGGCGTAGCAATGATATTCAAGCTTTCAAGCAGCAGTTCATTCACTATTTTGGTATGGGAGAGAGCTAAACTGATACCGTGTTTACCCAGTTGTCTCAGGTGTTTACTCCAGTCTCGTTGTATGACGGTTATACAAAGTAGTTCTAGTAGAGTCTTCTTTATCTCCGCATATTCCCGTAGAGACGTCCACTTGTTAAGGGCGCGCGCTCGTTGAACCGTTCATTCAATCAAAGCCTGTAGTACAATCAAACATGCTCTTGTGCCGTCTCATAAGAAGTACTGAGATCAGAGATGTGTGCCTTTGCAGGGATCTCTATAGCTTCTGTAATGACACCTTTTGCTCTCTCGGCCATTACAGCCTTCTGTTTTCTTTGTTCTTCCTCTTCTTCCATTTTCTTCTCTTTGAGTTCCTTCTTTCGCTGAGGTTCCCGTTCATCGTAGCGGCAGGATTTACGGCTGTACTCTTCAGCTGTGATCCCATGGAGCTTCGCCTTCCTTTTCGCCTTATTCTTTGTGTAACAGTCACTAAGCATAAGACCAAGTATAACGAAACACAGAGGGCCAACAAGAGAGACGACGATTGTGATGCCGCAAACGGCTCTGTAGCTTAGTTCTTCTCTTTTATGGAGATGGCTGTGGCCGGTGGTATTCTGTAGCTGGGGATGGGTGGCATTGTGCGTATGGCTTAATATGGGGATAGCAGACATACGTTTGGGGAGCAAGGTGGTAGACATGTACATAATATCTAGTCATCTACGTACCAACTCAGCCCAGATGCTCCTACCAAAATAGAGAGAATTAAGAGATGTGCGGTCACTATATGAGGGGAGGATCTGTTTCTTTATGGACTATGGCTTTCTTCCTATAAGCCTTCTACTGCAAGCTAAGCATCAGCATGAGTTATAGATACACAGATTAAACATCCTCTTCTGGGGTCTCAAATGAAGTCCTAGTGTCAGAAATGTATGGCCTTATAAACACCCCTTTAGCTGTAGTACCCTCTTCTATATTCCTCTTCTTACTCTTGTCTGATCTTTTGAAGCTCCATCTGCTCTTGTAAGTTCTCACATGGAATCCTTCACGGAGTTTTGTCCATATACGCTCTTCTGTACTTGTCGCCGAGACAGCACTGGGCATATAAGAACAGGAGGCACAATATAAAGACGAATGCGAATGTAAGCCGGGTTTGCAGGTATATTATGAATGGACTGGGTATATTGCTTGCCTGTTTCTTTGGACAATTGTTGTATAGTCTTCTACAATAAGCTGCTGAATCCCTGCATATAATAACCAATTTATCAGTTTTCCGGGGTTACCTCCCAATTTGATATACAATTGTATAGCTGATCAGCTGCTGCTTTATAACATAGAAACCATAGTTAAACACCTTCAGCAATGTAAGCTTTGGCAGGTATTTCAACAGCCTCTGACACAAGGCCTTTCGCTCTTGCCATGAAGTCATCTATTTTCTTCTTCTCTGCTTCTTCTTTTGCAGCCTTCTCATCAGCTTCATTCTTCAGATTCTTATCTTCAATGTCGTCATAGTAATATTTGTGCAATTTATACTCTCTCACGGCGACTCCGTGATACTCTGCCTTCTTCTTATCTCTGTAGTGGATGATTATAGCGCCAATGACTATGAGCAGTATTGGTAAACCGAATCCAAGACCAAGAAACAATCCTAAAAAAAGACTACCCCCATCAGAATCTCTTTTCTGGAGATGAGCGTGGATGCTGGAGTCTGTCAGTTGAGGTATGAACATCTTGTGAGTGTAAGTGTGTGTATTCAGTATGTACTTGTTTGTAGGGAGTTGTTCTCTCTTTCTTGGCTTTCTCCCATGGCTAATGCGCACAAATATCTTCTCATATCTTTGTATGTAGAGTTGTTATACTACATAATATACACTTATACATATAAAATAATAGCATCATAAGTTATACATCTTCTTCTGGGGCCGTAAAGTAATCACTAGAATCAGAGATGTACGCTTTCGTAGGGACCACAACAGCTTCCGGGATAACACCGCTTGCCCTTTCCTTTGATTCGGTCTTCTGCTTCTTTGCCAATTCCTCTTCTTCCTGCTTCTTTGTCTTCTCTAATTGGTCGTAGTAGTTCTTTCTCGCACGATACTCTTTCAAAGAGACACCGTGCAGTTTGGCCTTTTTGGTATCTGTGTATTTGCAGGTGATACCAATAACACTGGCGATTATCGCCCCTAATAGCATGAGGCCAAGTATAACACCGGCGTAGATTAATGGAGCATAATACGAAGCACTCATGTCTTTAAGCGTTTGGTAGAAGTGTTTGGGAAGAGCGTGTTACTCATTGGGCAAAGGAGGGAGTGGTCTTGTAGGAGTGGTCTTGTACTATATACCCATCTCTCTTCGGGGATGCTTCCCTATTTGGAAATCTGTTATAATGATCTGCTGCGTTGATTATAGGTCACACAGTCTCTTCAGCTGTTTCATAGGAAGTACTGGTATCAGAAATATACGCTTTTTCAGGGATTTCAACAGCCTCTGTGATATCACCTTTGGCTCTGGCTACAAACAGAGCCTTTTCCTTCCTCTTCTCTTCCGCAGGATCAGGATTCTTCGGCCTCTGCTGCTGAACGCTGATGTTGTTCTTAGCTCTGTATTCATCCACTGTGAGTCCCTGACTCTCTGCCATTTGCTTCTCTTTCTTGTGCTCTTCATGAATCATACATGGCGAACAAACAAGGGCCATAAGGCAAGGAGAGATAACCAATATACCAATGATCATGCAGACGCGCCGGTGCTCATGGTGACTTTGTCTGACCTCTTTTGGAGGTGGGACGAGCCAGTGTCGAGGAGTACAGTGAGTTTAGTGAGGGAGGGCATTGTAGACTGTAATTATGAGTATGGGAGACTGTTTTGTGTAGAAGGGGGTTCTTAGCTATACACTTGAGTCCTTTGTTTGTATATTACATAGAAGAGAAGAAAGATTCACTTAAACATCATCGCCATTGAGTCATTAACCAAGCTGGAATACTATGAGAGGATTGAACCCCGTATACATAGACGTATAATCACCAATTACTTGTTATAACTCTTAGAAGGAGTGTACAAGTCAGCATCATTATCGTCGTCTCTTGCACCTTTGAACGGGTCTGTCGTCTTTGTCATCTTTGTAGTGCTTGTACTCTTCTTTGGTTGATACGTCTTTGGCGGTGGATTAGACAAAGCATTAGCCCTCAACATTTCCTTACGAGCGGACATCATCTCCTGACGACGCTTCATCATAGCTTCATTGGACCATCTCTCCATGCCCCCGAAGAAAGCTTTGCTCTTACCTTAGCTCCAAATGAACTAGTGTAAAACCAGATACCTATCCTAATAATGACCACGAGGACGATGACGAGCCCGGTGTCATTTCCTTTATCTTCGTCTCTTTTGGCGATGTATGGCATATTGTGGTGGTCCTACTGTATACGAATCATAGCCTAATAGTGATATGTCTTTTTCTCGTACGTTTAAAGTTTCTAAAGACAC